>CM025639.2:1344684-1360125 GCA_014621495.2 Entosphenus tridentatus | reverse complement strand
CATGTTTGTCGAGTCACCCCAGAGCAGGTTTTAGCTCCTTACACTATTCCGTGTAAACTTCAAAGGCTCAAACGGTCACACCAAAGTAACTTTTCCTAGATCCTCGGAGTGGGCGAAAGATACATCCAAACCCGTCTACACAGCAGCCTTTGCTGCGCGTTATAATTTCACAACCTTGTTGGCAAGGTCTCGTTGAGGCTTTCCTGAGTCATGGTTTCGACTCTGAAGCACAGTTAATAAGAGTCTGTGGCATTTTGCCAGTGTTTCCAATTGTAACCTTTGGGGGGGGGGGCCCTTAAAATCAGCTCAGACCAAGTGGATTGATCGGCAGTGAGTTTATTTTTTATTTGTTAAAGTAATTTGCCACCGTGCTATTGTTACTGTGGGCTACGTGTCGCCAGTCGGTTTATTTGCGTGCAATAATCTTTAACAATTCGCTTCGAATTAAGTGGCAAAAATATTCGTGATATATCTCTCTACTGGCACTAAATGTATTAGTTTATGTAAATATATCTTGCACGACTTTTCACCACTAACATACGAATGCCTAATATACAAAATGCCCCCAACGGGATGGCAATTAGTCATAAATGCTTATTACATATTACCACAATGCTGAGTTATTTAAATATGTAATTAACACAAAGTGATTTAAAACGCAATGCATAAACAATATGAATAATATGTACAAATTGTCAAACACATGAACTCACGAAATAATGTACATGACTAAGATCGTGGAGATACATCTAGCGAAATCAAAAGTTTCGACTTTTAACAATTTTATTGAAAACCCATCGCTTAAAATTATCTTTAAAACGTGTTAAGGTAGAAGATTTTTAATATCAAGAGGGGAGCTCTTCAATCGCTTTGATGTCTTTAAAGCAAACGAGCTTTGGCCAATGTTCCGTCATGCACTTGGCAACTTGGCCACACAGATAATTGTTTGAGAACTATCTCTAAGTTTATAGACCCCAGAGCGATAATGAAATAGACTCAATAGACAACTTAGGAAACCCCCAGCAGGCCATTTAAATATCAACGAAGATGGTTAAGAACCAATCCCGCAGGCAACGCCATCTTTCCCTTGATGCAATGTTTAACTTTGTTAAGTGGAGTATTTTTGTAACTTTTTTTTTCACAAAAGGGCTTAGGAATACTTTACAGTTCCTATCCCAGAGATCAGCAACCAAAATAATAAGCAAATTTTTTTTCGAATCCGATAAAAAAAAACTAATTCAAGAGTCGCAATGCAGTGTGAGTACGAGATGGTAGCCCTTGATAACTTCACGAAGCAGTTCCTTAAAGAAACGCAGATTTCCGACGTCTCTTCCCTAGTCGATCAGCAGTTCAACGTTTGGCGAGGTACTGTTCAGAATGGAAGAATAGGCCAAATACCCTCTGGCTGGGGTACTTGAAAACTCACTCTAGTGCAGATCCTCACGCCAGCAGTGGCATCAACAATTCATATTCAGGGCTTCACTTTAATTTATTTTGAGCCATACTTGCCCTAACGATTTAAACATTATTGACGGCGCATACGATTTAATCCCTAGTGTCTGCCGAACAGATGCCACTGTGGTTCAGCGCTGTGATTTTTTTTGACACGGAGAGGATTTTCCTCACACAGAAACTAAGAATTAATCTGGGTGCCTGATTACATGCCATGTAGACTTAGACCTGGGTTTATACAGCCTGCGTGTCCCAGTAGCACTCAGCCTTGTCCGTGTGCATACACCATTGTGTTCCCACCAAGGAAATCTATGTGAAATGCACTTGCGAAAAAGCCACAATGGAATCAACTGGGACATCATTCATGGTGACCTCAGTTACTTCAAACACTGAATCATCGGGAGGAATAAAACCAAGCAGCCTCCAATTTAATTTCTCATAGCAACAGAACGGCGAGTTGGTAACTCTAAATGCTGGTTTAATTTGCTTGCTTTCAAACACATACACGAGTAAATGTGGTGACCGACATAGTAGGGAATTTTAGAATATATAGAGAGTTGGAATGCCCCGCGAATGATTACATTCAGTCTTTATTTCTGTTAAATGTAATGTGCTCTCAGCGCTAGGAATGAAACAAAAGACTGTACTGTTGGTAATGACATGCTTTCAAGCTGCACATTTAGAGTTTCTGTTTACTGATTATAAACACGGGTTTGACATCTTAAGCAAAATGAGCTCGTATATAAACTCTCATTTTCGCTCAATTTCGGAGTTCGTCGGTTGGCTTCGCTCTGCCGAATATTAACAACCGCGTCCGTGCGAGGAATGCGCGATCTGGCTCTACGCTGTGCACCGAGCTGGGTCAGGAACGCTCAAGGCATGACAAGGAACCTGGCGTCTGCCGGGGCAAAGAAAAGTCAAGGGCACGATTTCAGGCAGCCCCATAAGCCCTGTAGTGTCCACTTCATCTGCAAAAGAAAAAAAACGTGTGAGTTCACACTAATCAGCAGGAGCATGCACACGCATACATTATTTTACCGTGAGCGTGCAGACACGTGCAAAACAGAATGTGATGCTACCGTGGTGGTAATGGTAAACACGTTGGATTTGCAATCCAAAGGTTTTCGATTCAAGTCGGTCAGGGGGCAGGAGATGAAACAACGGGGCAAGTTTATTAAATAGATCCCCTCCCCGCCTCTGTCCAATCAGCAGTATAAATGGGGGTCACCACAGTTGGCAAATCCGCAGGCAGCATGTAGCGGAGGGCTTGCACCTCTTCCAACACATCTAGGCAGCGTGGAAGAGTAGGACAAAATCGCCTCTAGAGCAAATTTTGACTGAAAACTTTCGTGACTGCAGGAATTCATATTCTTTGGGGATTTTTTTTCGGAAAAATCACGTAGATAGAAAAATAATAACAATAAAGTATAAAATAAAATAATACGTAGATTAAATAAATATAATGAAAAATTGAAATTTTAAAAACCACTGATGTAGACTGTAGCCTGGTTCTTAATCGGAGTGAGTGTACTGGCAGTCTATAATGTAGACTTATTCTGGTTCTTTCAGTAATAAAAATAAAAACAAAAACCACGACGTTTTGATCGCAACGCAAGCGGTCGTCATCAGGAAAAGGGGGGTTAGCCTCTAAAGGCAAACTGTTTATGACGGTTTAAAGATGGGCGTAGCCCAAGTGTGTCAGCAGCATGGGCGGGGCAGCTTATGTTAATGTGGGAGAAAGCAAAGTCCAACGCAGCAGATCTACACCAATCAAAGTGCTGCCAGGCAATCATTGCACCTCGCTCCACATACTCACACTGCTGACGGTGGAAATTGACAAGAAAACACATGTCAAGTCATGACCCAAATTGGTTGATGACATCTTTCCAATGATTGCTGAGTTTATAACCATTCTCTCGGTTGAAATTGTGTCTGTGTCTGTATATATGGATGGCTTCATGAAACGAATCTTTGTTGATAGCCAGTAGGCTTGCAAAGTATAATCGTCTTAGAGAAATAAATTTAGTGTGAGCCAGCCGCATTCAAATAATGATCAGCCACGGCAGAAGTATTGGTCCTACCGTGTTTCAAATCTGCCTTATGCTCACGAACACGGTCTGAGACATGTCGCTTAGTTTCCCCAATGTAACTGCTGCTGCAGATACAGCTTAGTTTGTAGATGCCGGGATATTGCATGTTAGGAATCTTGTCCTTCACAGATGGGATCAGATCACAAATTGTATGTACTGTGTTAAATCAGACCTGGATCTTGTGTTTTTTCATGATGTTGGAAATATTTTTGGTTACTCCTGCTATGCATGGCAAGGTGATGGTTTTGATTGGATCCTCAGATGGCTCCTTCCTCACAGTTGGGGTGATGGCTTTGCGGATTGTGTAGTAAAAATATCCATTCGCCTTGAGAGCTTTGTGTACGTGTTTGAGTTCACTGGTTAGGTGTTCATGGTCGGATATACATTGAGCTCTATGGTGTAGCGTTTTGATGAGGGAATTCTTCTGGGATGGATGGTGGTGGGAATCAGGTTTTAGTTAGGCTCAGTGGGCCACAAGCATGGCATCGTGCTTGTGCACTAATCACGACCCCGGCATCACCGTAGAGACACTGAAACCGAGACACCACCACACATCACCCTAGAGACACACTGAGACAAGCCACCACCAGGGGTTCCAAGGGACGCGGTGGAAGTTGCCCTCCACTGCTCTAGAGGGTATTTTAGATCTCGTGATTAGAGCTGCATTTTTCATGAATTCTCCATACGCCAAACCCACGCACATCTAAAACAATGATCCTATAACAATCTATGCCAACAGTCCACAGCTGCGTATTTATTCAGCAATTTGTTTGTTTACCAAATTGAATTGGAAGTGGTACCATGGAAGAACATGGCAAGTTAATCTCGGGTTAAGCTAAATTATAAACCTTTTTTCATTTATCAGTTAAGGCTCACTGAGCTATATAGCTATTTTTCAGAAGCGGTCTGGCCACACATAATAGCTCAGCGAAGTGACTTATCACGTGGAAATGTATAGCAGCGAAAATACTCTAAACGCGTGTTTCTAAATGTGGAGGGAAAACCCGGAGGACCCGAAGAAAAATCCACGTGACCACGGGTCGAGAGAGACATGCAAACTCCAAATATACAGGCGTTAGGGTCGGGATCGAACCCACAACCTCCTGTATACCAGGCGAGGTAGTTAACATCTTGCCACCACGAGACAAATGGAATGTGCCGCTGGTATCCAACTGACGTTGAACCGGAAGTTATCGGTTAAATGCACCACCTCCATCTATAGGGACACGCTCCCTCGCCATCCTGTCTGGAATTGCTGGATGTACTAATTGTGCTCTTTATCAAGCCTTGTGATGCAGTGCATTAAACAAATGGAAGCATTTACCGACTTACAAATCCTGTAACAGGGTTGCCACGTGATGATGGCGCGAGGACTACGAGGTGATCAGGAGGCGTTACCTCTCAAATGCGTGGATTTTCTCTAGGTGCTTGTACACACCAAACACTGATTAATAGAATTGGACAAACATTAAAAAAATTTATTCAGACCAAGTGAGGCTTTTTTGAGTAGATGATCAGAATATAATTTAATCAAGAGGTGAGAAAAAAACAATACACACGATTCCTAAATAACACTTGTGATGACAACCCAATTACAATTATTAGACTATTCTTTGTGCAATATATTTGCTCAATTTCCATAACATAGTCAATATTCACTTTCGATCAGAATGCCATGTCTTTTGTTTGCAGAAATGAAATAGTGTCTGACAGGTTTGGCAATAAATCGCTAGTTTTATGATTGTGTCGCATTTCAGCATGTGACTTTCTCAGTCTTCTGTCGGCCATGAGATGTGAAGGTGACATGAACATGTCGCTTCCATCAGGCAGTCTCCTTCTCGCTGTCTCCACGAGTTTAGTGGCACAGAGGAAGATTGAGTAAGTCAGCGTTTCTTCACAAATTGTGCCCAGAGCAGTGATATCATTGAACCTGTCAGCACGAAAAACACCAAAGTATCACTGAAAAATATGCACGGTTACAGTGCAACATGGGGACTCTGTTTATTGCCCCTTTTGCACAATGTCACAAAGCTTGGGGAAAGACAAAATAACTATAAAATTTCGATTTAAAGCTTTCGTGACTGCAGGGATTCATCTTCTTGGTTCTTTCGGTAAAGTCACGTAGAATGGAAACAATAAAAATAATAAAATAAAACATAATAAAATAATTCTCACGACGTTTCGGCCACAACGCAAGCAGCCGTCATCAGGTGAAGACCAGGTCTGTCGGGGAGACAGCGTCTTTACCGAAAGAACCAAGAAAATAACTATTGTATAATAAATAACTAAATACATTTTTAAAAATCGCCGACAAAATGTCCATTATAGATGTCTCACAGCCTCCATCCATTTCATCCCTGCTGCCCGTGACATCTATCAGTGCCCTGATTTTCAAACGATTACGGGGGTCACTCAAGCAAGCAGCAAAGCATTGGGGGGCATGCGAATCAAGTGGAAGTGAAGGTATTGGAAACTAACTTGTCTGATGGCAGTCGCATCAAAAGAAAATTCGTAACTTTTAACCCATGATGAAGTCTGCTGAGATGATTAAAGTCGTGCTGGAAATTATTTTAAATGTGCGCAATAATGAAAAGAAGCTCCATGTCAAGCGACATTTGGATCCATGTCATCTTCAGCATCATCAGCCATGGCCAATCCACTGCTGGATGATTGGCCTCCTCAAGCAACTGCGATTTGAGTGACCTTCATCAGCGATTCAAACTAATGTGTAGATCTTCTTGGTTTTTTCGGTAAAGTCACGTAGAAGGGAAGTAATAAATAAAAAAGCATTTATTATTTTATTATTTTATTACTTCCCTTCTACGTGAAGTAATAAAATAATAAAGCATTTATTATTTTATTATTTTATTACTTCCCTTCTACGTGACTTTACCGAAAAAACCAAGAAGATGAATTCCTGCAGTCACGAAAGCTTTAAATCGAAATTTAATGTGTAGATATTAAGGTTAAACAATGCAGTGAATCGTCAAGTTACGTGTATTTTTAAAAGTGATTTAGATATGAATTGTACTGAAATGTAAAATTGGAAAATATGAAAAAAATGTTTTATTTAATTGTGATAAATCAGTGAATCGTCCATTGGGGAATGTGGGGGGGGGGGGGGTCAGGGGAGGGGTGGGGGCATGTGACAACTGATTAATTTTCGTTGAAGCTTTTGTGGCTTGCGGGATTCATCTTCTTGGTTCTTTCGGTAAAGTCACGCAGAAGGGAAGTAATAAAATAATAAAAATAAAACATAATAAAATAATTCTCACGACGTTTCGGCCACAACGCAAGCAGCCGTCCTCAGGTGAAACCAGGTCTGTCGAGGTGACAGCGTCTGAATGATTATGTCGTGATCGGTCTCGAGCTTTGTTGTCATAACACCTGCTGGTACACTTTTTGGGTTCCTAAGTCTTACCGATATAATGCCGTGCACACCATATCAGTGTCCATGCGGATAGTGGAGACGTTGTTGATGCCATTCACACTGCCTCCGTCTGTTCCTTTCAATTGATGCGATTAGAAAAATACCAAAATATTTTTTTCTCGTGATGTGCTTAATCCTGTTTTTTTCTTCTACAGAGTACAATGGTGTATCTGGCCTTGGCTTAGGGAACTTGTGCCTCATATGTAGTGAGCTCTGATTTTCACGAGCAAATGGGATGATACAGGCCATCTGTAAACTCAATATTGCGTTCAATATTATAGAGCGTCAGAGATTTCATTGAGTTCAATAATAATGAATAAACTAGTCTCAAATTACTGTCTGCATATTTCATATAATGTGGAAGAACGTCTTAACATAAGAGCATTGGGATCTTGATTTTCCGATCAATTTGGGAGCTATTACTATCGAGTTAATTGGAAATGCACTGAAATGAATTAGAATGAAGATAAATTGCATGCTAGATGTTTTTGTGCAATGTCTGAGAGTCTATCACAGACTCCAGCATTATCTGTATACGCTTCTGGGCTTAATTATGTCATTAAGCTGATGGCTTATATTGCCAGTGTCTTAGATTATCGTTTTGAAAACAGACTGCAAACAAATTACCCATTTTGCATGATTGTGTCCAGTGACTGTTTGATTCTCTTTATATTTTTCTAGTTATATAATATTGAGATGTCACCGAGCTGGGTTCTAATGTATGATTTAGGGGCACCATTTTGACTGTGAAAGTGACATTGCAAAAAGAAATGTTATTTATGTGCTTGGGTGTCCCTTTCCCAAATGGCTTTTAATACATAGAACGGACATGATTGCTGAGGTGGGGATTGCTTGTCGGATATGAAATATTAAGTTGAATGAGAGCCAAAAAAGGAAACAGCTTCGAGGTCACACTAGTTTGAGCGTGTCTGCAGACTCGATATGTTTCTGGGGCTAACACTCATGCCATTGTCTTCACCACTAATTGATGCCGTGTGCATAATGATGCGGGTGTCGTCTGCGTTAATGCAATGCACACAAATTGAGATACATTCGATAGAAGAGGGAGACAGAAGAGGGAGACAGAATGTCTCACTCTTAAGTTGCTTCACACGAAGCTATATTTGGCCAACACATCACTAAACACGTCACGTTATCACTTGATAACTTGCTAACGTATGGAAAGTAAAAAAAGATATACACGCTGTTAAAACTATATAAAATTATAATTCAATGTTTATACATTTGTAATAATTAATCGGGGTGGGGGGGGGCAGAGTAGTTAGCGCACTGCCGTTAACCTGGTGACCTGGGTTTTACTTTCGGCCATGGGTAACATAATTGGGGAGTGAAATCTAAACCATTCCAGGGCACCCCCTTCAACAACCCGCACACAACCGACCAGCGTGGTGAAGTATGGTCAAACAATCCCTCATTACTGACAGGGTTCGGAAAAGGCTTCATCGAGCCGTGGATTTGCATGAGCCTGAAATTATTACGCAAGCAATACGCACTTTCAAATCATGCCCACAATGCGCCACTGGTAATTGCTCATAAATGTCACGCAATACGCGATCAAATTAATTTGTTTTTTGCAAGACAATTCAGTCCGGTCAATTAAATGCTGTCGCAATATACCGCAGTATGCGTTTGAGGAGGTTACATTAATTCCATGATGGGTTGCTTTTTAAGCCGAAAACTGATGGGGACAAAAAGTTTCAGGGCAAAGAACATTTCTAGAGGATATTCAATGTCAGTAAATTTGCAGGCGAAGAAAAAAACAACAAGGCCTGCTCGCTAATCTGATCTGCACACTCAATCACGTACACCGAGGACACAGCTTTCAAATCTATAAGCATGTAACGACCTTATTAGCGAGGCTCTTCTTGTCCAGGTCAGGAATGCTACGTTGAAGGAAGGCTAGTTTAGGAGGATCTTTACATGTGCACACTAATTAAAATACTTTAACCCATGAGATGATTTCGAATGGGAGTGCGAGGATGGGGATAACAAAGGTTCAGAGTTACTGACTTACTGAGTACACAACAATTTTCTCGTGACATTCACGCTAATGTAATTCGATAGAGTACATATTAATTATGGTAATTATAAATCACACGCAAACGAATTGCAATAGCCCATACTTCAATAATGTTATATTTTAACAAAAATAATATTTTTGTCACCGTGCATGGGTTTTACTTCTGATAAGCCATACTTTTAACTTAACACGTGCAGCAATGCCAGTTGTTTCTCAACAGCATCGGGGTAATGTTTGACTGGTGCACATTTTGTTGCAATTTAACGTACCTGTGAAGCTAAAACGAAAGGTAAATGTGAAATTATTTACACCGCTGCTGGCAAAAGCATCTCCACGAGAGATAGAGAGCTCTGTAAAGCCCATCTAGGGAGGGGTATTTGGCCTACTCTTCCACGCCGGGCAGACTTCTTGGAAGAGGTGAGGGTCACCCACGACGCTCGCGCTGACTAACCGTGCCGAAGCCGTTGTTTTAGCTGCCGCGCCGAGAGATGAAATCGCAGTGGCCGCCTCTGTATCGTGCAGGTCGAGTGCGTGCTGACCGTCACACCGAGGCACATCACCAGTTTAAAACATCAATCCACGACGGTCGCTTTCCTCCAACTTCTGCAGGACATTTCCAACGTATGTTAACGACGTTGCGTCAGTCCATTCCTCAGCGTGGCATATTCTCTTTCGTACTTCTCTTTCGTATGAAGCGTGGTTTTTAAAAGGTTAAACGTCACGTGGCGTAATAGAGCGTCTCGCTGTCTCTCTCTCTCTCTGTACGACATTGGCGAAAAATCACACCGCGAGAAATGTTGCGACAAAAGACCCCGAAGTGAGATGAACAAGGCGGAAAGAATCGGCAGCGACTCCGAGCTGCCCACCTGGCCACATTCCTGTCAACTGTTGTAAAGCGCTTAGGCCAGGGGTAAGTTTCGCTCACTCAGTTCAGTTTCAGTTTCATGCATTAGGTATGACCCTGTGAGCCATGCGGCTCTTGACTCGGGTGCAACCGCAACAAACAAAAACATGAACAAGAAACATCTTGAAGTGACTACACGCAACAGAAGGAAAAAAACCCCAAAAAAACACTGGATACCATACCAGAAATGCCACTCTTAGGCGACACGTAGAATTACGTCTTTAAAGAAAAAGTGATTCCTTACCACGAGAACAAAGCAATGAAGGAAATTGAATAATGGCAACACGCTGACTCTTCTCTGCTGGATCACCAGGATAATAACTTACATTTTAACTACTGGAATCTCTTCCCGGCCCTGTGTAGAAATTCACGACACGCATAAACCGGTGGAAAAAAATATGCAACCAAATCGGCATGCGGCAAAAGTCAATATTGCCATTTGCAATGTGTGCTGTGAAAAGCTTCCCTGCATTTATTGTCAAGCTGTATCAGGCATGCGTTCGAATTGATTCCACTGTTTGACTAGGCTCTACCAGCATTGACTCATTCTTAACCTGTCCTGCAAGCATTCGTTATCTTCTCAAAGTATGCACATACTAACCATTGGCCTGCATTAAATTTAAACGCGCTGCATTTTTGCTAAGAGGTAAATGTCAATGCGTTCCGGTGCCATTGGCTGCCACTGAGGGTTTAACAAGAAGCACAGATGGTTTGGATGCTTAAGATAGAAGTTCAATAGTCAGACATACATACAACATAGATTAAGAACATTTCTTTGAAAAACCGTACTCGGTACAACAAAATAATCGAATCGCAGAATGCATTGAATACTGTGCATCATGGACCTCACGTAGCTGTCACGGGAGTAAACAAAACACGTTTGAAAATGTGCTATTGTAGTTATCTTAGCAGTGTACAGTTGAAATGTTCTTTTCTCCACACTAAAAATGGATGATTAATTATAGTGCAGCAAGTCAAACTGCAACAGCAATCAGTTAATTGGAATAGCCTCACATATGCGATTAGTTGATGGATGTGGATGGAACACAATGCCGAATATAATTTTCACGAAACCCAAATCACGACGTGCCCTTGTAGAGATTGTACACGCAGCCAAAAGCGATGATTTGTGCCCTCTATAGCCTCAGTGGCACGTGCGCATGGCCTTGTGCAATGCCAAAATGCTTCAGAATACCCAGAATTTCAGACACCAACGAAATTTATATTTGTACCTTGGGACAATTGGGAAACGGTCGATCGGCAGCTCACGTGCGGTGGGATAAAGTGGGATGCCGCTTTGGCGATAAAGTAGCTACCTCGCCGGGTATACAGGAGGTCGTGGGTTCGATCCTGATACTGACGCCTGCTGTATATTTGGAGTTTGCATGTTCGCTCTCCCCGTGGTCACGTGATTTTTCTCCACGTCCTCCGGATTTTCCCTCCATATTTAGAATCCACATGTGTTTAGAGTATTTGGCTGCTATCATATTTCCACGTGTAAAGCCACTTCGTTGGGCTATCATTTATGGTCTGGTAATTTCTGAAAAAAAAACTATATAGCTCAGTGGGCCTTACCCAGTAAAATAAAAAGGTACTCCCACCTCTTCCGCGATGGAAAAGCAGGCCAAATACACCCCCTTATGCAGGCACTTAATTTTCACAATTGAAAGGGAGCAACATACATGGATAAATACGTTGTGATAAATGTGTCATGAGGAGGGAAACAACCCCGGAATAAACCCGCATTTAAAAATCGGGAATGTTATGGCAATAAAAAAAAGCATTCACAAAAAAGTAATTTAAGTTGAACTGTAAAAAGTGGTATGTAAATATCTCGCATGGGTCTATTCACATTGTCTCCGTCCTGGCTAAAAGGAATACATAAATGTGTTTGACTGATAATGGCTAGCGAGTGCTGTGTCCCCTGAGGAAATTTAAAAGGTATCTTATCTTGCAGCCAAAGTGCAGGCAGGACAGATAAGAGTGTTTTTTTTAAACACGCAATCCTTTGTTGTTGTTGTTGTAAAATTGCCCAAGGTGTACCAGCCAATTTTCTCCAGCATTCAACCCCTTAAATTTTACGCAGGGCTGATCTTAGCATTGTCTGGAATGACAGACACTTGTGGACAGGGCAGGCGTGTTCATTTAAAGCTTCGGCCAATTTAGATTCGGCGCAGTGGAAGGCTGGATATCGGTGCGCCAAGTGGGCGAAATGGAAATGTGGAAACCCCAGCAAAGAAGCAGCCCATGTCCACTGCCTTTTTCTTCTCTGCGGAATCAGAACCGTCCCTGTAACCTCGCAGTGTCCACGCGTGGTGCTATGAGAAGCAAGGCCGTAATTGTAATATGTATGGGGGGGGGGGGACACATCCCCCCCTCCCCAATATATTGCTATAAAAATATTTTAAAATAATAATAATTGCTATGCTGTGTAAATAAAAACAACAATTTGCTAAACTGTGGCCACATTATCTGGACTTGTCTTCATATAACAATGCATAGATTTCTGTTCATATTATTGTGGTTATGGTTGTACTTTATTAATCCCTAATCTCTGCCATGACATACAATGAAATAAGAAAAGGTAAACAAGAAAAAAACAGAGCAATGTAATACAATACACTATTAGACATTATTGTAAAAAATGAATAAAAAGTCCATTCCATGTGTTAGTGATTTTTTTAATATTTTAGGCAGGAAATGGCAGGAAATTCGTTTTTAAATTTAGATTATTTTTTTCTGGGGGGTAACCCAGACCCCTTGGAAGAATGGAAGATTTGGTCTCCCACAATGTTGACTCCATGTCTACGGCCTTGATGAGAAGTGTCGGTACGGTGCACCGTCACGTGCCGGCACATTTAGACCACTTGAACACCCCGCCGCAGAGCAAATTAAACGGTGAAAGGTACCGTAGCAATGTGCAAAAAAATGCCTTTTTAATTATTGCATGTTATACACCAAAAACAAACCAAAAAATCACTCGTATAGCCTTAACAGACTTTTGGGGCAAGTGCTTTTATTGAGTAGTACCTATGAAGGCTGGCACGGCACACGAGGGAGTGGGTGGCCAGCACCACGCCTGGCCACCTTTGTGTCCCCAGTGGTACTCATTTGAGGCTGCGTCGACCTAGGAGAGGCCCAGGACCTGTTCAGATAATCGTCCCTGGTGTTGGTGGCCGTGAGCGGGAGTCAGACTCGGGTTACCGAGTTCGTTGGGAGTGCACTAACCACTGCACCACCGCTCCACACATATTATTAAAATGTTTGATACATACCAATGTCCATGTTGATGAGACACACGGACACTGACAAAAAGTGAAACAAATAACTGAAACGTGCACAAAGAAGATTGCACCAAGAGATAAAGAGAGTGTCACATCCATAGCAGAGGTTTTTTGGGTAAGATCGCATGAATATTAACGTGTCGTTAAACCCGCCACCACCCGGCACAGCCAATTAGTAAGGTTTGTCACGTAAACAAAAGATGCCAATTCGTTATTAGCATAGCACACCGGTGCGTTGGAGGGTAAACCTACACCATTTACAATTGTTACAATTGACGACGCAATTGTATTTACATGATCTAACCCAGAAACCTCTGTAATGAATAATATTGATCGCGAAGCCTACTACGTGTTAAATAGCACCGCACGTATTGGAGAATGTTTGCCGGTTAAACACATTAAAGACCATTAAGAAAAGCGAGTCGGCTCTGGCAAGACGCTTCGTCAGACGGGATGATGGCCCGTGGTTGGGTGGCAGCCAAATCAGAGAAGATTCCCGAAAGGACACCCTCTGTGGAGATGGAGCGATTACACCGAATCTTGCGTGATGAAGTGTTGCATTGCACGATCGTGATGGTGATGTTTTTCAGCAGCAATTAATTGTCTGATGATGATGATGATGATGAAAGCTTACATTTCACAAATCTTATTTTGGATCAAGAAACATTTTAAACTGATTTCGATTTAAAGCTTTCGTGACTGCAGAGATTCATCTTCTTGGTTCTTTCGGTAAAGTCACGTAGAAGGGAAATAATAAAATAATACAAATAAAATATAATAAACGTCGTGAGAATTGTATTTTTATTATGTTTTGTTTTAAGTATTTTATTATTTCCCTTGTATGCATGTCTCTTTTTGAGTCACTATATACATTCGACACTAGTTTAAATGCAAACGTTAGTCCACCGTATTGTTAGCTACTTATTATGAATTATGCAACAGTTGCATGTTCTGTCTTAATGTAGGCCACGATCTGACATTTTCATTTGCCAGCCATTAATTACCTTTCCCCACCATCAAAATTCTTTGATATCTTTCTTCGCATCGGCCAAGTCCACGGTTATTGTAAAATACTGCACAACAATTCACACCTTGATGCCTTACAAATACAACTGATTGTCCAACGGTATCAATTGTTCATCACGGGAGACAATTCGAGCTGATATTCTCCACCTGCCCTTGCACAATACATGTTGTATTCGTGTGCACTTTGTATTCGTTTTTGTTCTTCTTCCTGCTAATTACTGCCAGGTCAATGTGCCAACCGCTGAGCATTGTTAACTTTAAATAGAATCATACAAAGAAGTTGTTTTTCAATTTATTTTTCAATCTGATGTACGGAGGGAAAGTACAATGTTGATTCACAAAATCCATGATTCTTTGTCACACTAGTTTCGTTGGATAATAACAACAAATATATATAAATAATATATTTTAAAAATATATATATATGTACGGTTGAGGCTGCTGATACTCCAGCATATCGTACGATTTGAAAAAAGTAAATAATTGCTCGTTAATATTGATTGAATTATTTTATTTCCTGACAAACACCCTTATGAAATAACACTACTCTATGATAATTGGGTTTTTACCCTTTTATCTGGCAACAAAACTGACACCTTTTTTTACGAGGAGTCATGTTTGCATAGACCACAATACCTGCAGTCATAATGCAAACAAAAAACATAACTCTGATAATGTATGCACTGTCCTTGAAGTTGATTGGTCCACACCCAAGACAGCTTTCCTTAGAGCCTAGTCTCACATGGGTTGGACCAGATGACGCCAAAAGGTCCAACCCATGTCAGATTAGGCTATTTTAGTATAACTGACGGCATGTGCGTTATAAGAAGTATAGATTACAATTATGTATGTATTCATGTGGAACTTCTTTCGGATCGTACGTAGCCAACCGTGCTAATCGGAGGTACAGGGTTATATCTCAGGGATTATTTTTAGCCGGTATCAAGACGATGAAAAAATAATCGGTTTTACCTTTTCCAGCAACAATGCAGGAGATGTTAAAATGTCCAAACACCAATAGACACGCCTATTGCAAGACAACACATTCCTGCGGAGGGAGCTGGTAGGAACGTTGGGTTGCTCGGTCAATGGCCAGGGTCAACGGCGGCGTGGTGTATTCCACAAATATGGCCGACTGTGAGGGCGGGCACAAGCCGGCGTGAGTAGGTTAAACGTTGAGTTTTATAAGGGCACCACGGGGTGACCAGCCCCTC
>CM025639.2:1309421-1324445 GCA_014621495.2 Entosphenus tridentatus | reverse complement strand
TGTTGTTGTTGTTGTGATCGGTGCAGGGCGTGCATTGTTGTTGTTGTCACCATCGATCATCGCGACCCAACGGACCCATGCACTGCCAAGTTGGCGGCGAGACCCTCTGAGTGCGACCTCCGTCGTATCCCCGTTCAGCGGGAGGAAGTTCTTGCCGCATCCCAGCTCTGGTAAGTGAATGTGATGATGAGAGGAGCGAGGTTAGAATTTTAGTACATGAAAGTGCGAGTGCCGTCAGCAGAACTATTCACTTTTGAGCTACGTTTTATTTCAACAGGTACGGTCCACTGAGCTACGCAATGTAGCTCGTTTTTAGAAGCGACTTGGCTATCACAAACGATAGCTACACGAAGTGGCGTATCACGTGAGAATGCTTCGCAGCCGAATACTCTAAACGCATGTTTTTTTTCTAAATGTGGAGGGCAAAACCGGAAGAAAAGGATACAAATCCCCGTAACCACGATGAGAACATGCAAACTCGAAATGTACACACATCACGGTCGGGATAGAGCCCACGACCTCCTGTATACCAGGGCGAGGTCGTTAACACCTCGCCCAACAGAGAGGGAATCACCGGGCTTTGATTTCCAGTGGATGAAAGTTTTAGTGCCGTCAGCATTACAGTGAACATTGAGGCCTAATTGGTAGAGGGTGTTAAATTTCGATTGAATTATATTATATTATTTTATTATGTTTTATTTTTATTATTTTATCACTTCCCTTCTACGTGACTTTACCGAAAGAACCAAGAAGATGGTAGAGGGTGGTTGCCTCGTGGGGTCACGAAGATACAGAGAGGAGGTGGAGCCACCACGGAGCTCTGAAGGACGCCCAATGAAATTGCCAGTTGCGGCCTTAGAGCCACAAAGGCTAAAAAAATATTGTTGTTTTAAACATCATTCACAATAAATCTTGATTTAAAGCTTTCGTGACTGCAGGGATTCATATTCTTGGTTCTTTCGGTAAAGTCACGTAGAAGGGAAATAATTAAATAAGATTAATAATAAACAAGAAAAAATTCTCACGACGTTTCGACTGCAACACAAGCAATCATCATGAGGTGTGAAATCCACAGAAAATTTGAAATAATATTCTTTTATTATTTCCCTTCTACGTGACTTTACCGAAAGAACCAAGAATATAATTCACAATAGTTTAATATCTTGCCAAAATTAACTATCATTGACTATATAGTATATATCACCTGTGCCAATTCATTAGCTTATGAATCAATTAATTAATGCATTCTCGCATTCATTTTTCTGAGCTTCTGATCGATATATAGATCACCTTCATCAGAATGAACGCTACTCACATTCAACGTATTAATGACATAATATTAGCGTGCTAATTTTGTATTCTTATCACATTACACAACACGGAATGTATTGTTGTTTCCCAATCGACTGACACCACTCAGAAGCCCATATTTAGGCATTTCTGGAGAATGTTGCGTGTTGGAAAATACTTCATGTTATCTAACTCCATCACTTTCATCATCATCACAATCAACCCACTGCTGGATGACGGCCTCTCCAAGCCATCCCCATCTCTCGCGATCCTGCAATATCTATGCAATAGCTACCTAACACTTGTGCAGGGGCTGATTTCATTGCTCTATCTCCCCGGGGGAAGTTTTCTTGGATGCGTTCCATTCGTTGGCTCCCACTGCGTCGTTCGGACATCATCCCTTAGAGTGACAAATAGATTTTTCGTCTCGTGACGTGACACTGTTAGCAAAGTCGGGATAAAAATGGGAAAAAACCTCACACACAAACGTAATTAATAATATAATCATTAGCATGTTATTATCTTATTAACAGCAATTAGAAATCATCACTTTGTTCCACCACATCCTTGAGTATTCATGTAATATGTATATCATACGACTATTACAAATAATCTATGCCTCGAGTTTCCTGGCTGGCTGCTGGCTGGGATCCTTTGCACCACCCCAACAGTAACTCTCTTGTTGCTGTTAGTGACTGATGTGGGCCATGGCCACTGCACCTAGCTGGGTAACTGGCTACGTGGGAATTTTCCCACGTCACAACTAAGCGTTGAATGCAAACGGTGGTAGAAGTTCGGAATTCAGTACAATAATAATAGTAGATAGTGACACCGAAGAGGTGGGAGTCGCGGATATAGAATACTGACCAAAATTGTTCGAACCCTTCAATATGTGCTCTTATTAATGCAATGCCTTCACCAGATTATTCTTTACATCCAAGAGAATATGAAAAACAAAAACGAATCAGAATGCATATTATCGTGGCATTTTAAAAGGTCAAAAGCGAATGTATTTTGGTGCTACGAGTAAAGGTTTGTGAGAAAAAGAATGAACGTGGAAGCTGTCTCTTCTATTCCATACCGCGAGTAAACATGACGAAATATGGCCAAAGGTTCGCACGATGTAAAGAAGTACGGGAATATGACAATGCCAATTCAGTTGACAACATCAAAAGTTGTGATCGTTGTCAACTAACACACGAGGAAATGTATTCACTGACATTTGGCATTTTGGATTGAAAAGATTGCGTGTCCTGCTTTAAAAAAAAAATACAGATAACCATTTTAGCTCGTGTCATATATGGTAAATATCAGCTATATATTGGGTAACCAATATATCTATTTGTAATTATTCTGAGCATCAAAATAAAATAATTGGAAGGCATGCAATTCTAGTCAGTAGAGGGAACATTGCATTCATTGGCACGTCGTGTTTAAAAAAAAAAAACCATGAGCAGAAATTACGTAGCTAACTTCAAGCTGGCAGTTGTGCAGTCACCATGTGATATTTTAACCACATAAAAGATTGTTGCAAATAATAGTTCGCATGCATGTGGGGATGTAATAAGTTATTGTAATTGGATAAGCTTTTTTCTGCTCCTTCCACCAGCTGGATATCTGGCCATCCATTGGCTCTCTCTCTCTCTCTGTCTTGTCCCTTTACATTAAGCCCAGAGTCTCGGTGTCCCCACTCGCCGCCCGACCCCATCAGCCCACGCGTTCGGAGAGACTCCACACACTGAACTCCTGTCGAATCTGAGGACGCAATAAAGCTTCCCTCAATTTACAGGAGGAACACGCGGTGAGACCTCGTGTGGTAAACGTGCTGTCCAAACACGGCGAAACAACACGCGGAAATGTTGCAATTGTGCTTAAAGCGTACGGTTATTGAAGGATGTATAATAAAGGTTGTTTTGGGTTAGATCGCATAAATATAAATGTGTCGTTAAACCCGCCACCACCCGACATAGGCAATTAATAAGGTTTGTCACGTAAACAAAACGTGCCAATTCGTTACAGGTACAAAACTCCGGCGAGTTAGAGAGTAAACCCACAACATTTACAATTCTCAAGTACCGTGGAGTTTTGCCGATAATTGCTCCCAGCAACATCAGGCGACAGCCGCAGTTGTGGAGAAATCCTCCTCCTATTTCGGTCACTGGCTTTAAAGGAACTGCACATATTTCGCCACGAAATATGTCGCTTTTGAATCAAACAGCAGAGACTAAGGTTCACAAAGGGTAAATTGGTGCACGATTGTTGTTGGCATGCACTAACACACGCATTGAAATGCAACGGGCATATTGTAGTTGTAATATGTGTCCTCGATGTGACATCTCGAATGCGACAGTGGGCCTGATCACGGGTACACCTTTGCTTTATCCTCTGAGACCTAAAGTGGCGGTTCTCTTGCCAGACATAACATGCTCCTCGAATGCAAGCCGTGATTTTTAATCGCAGGGAACTTTGAGCTGGCAGAGAAATACATTCGCCCCGGCTTTTTGATTGTGTCTCTATCCATCACTGATGGGGGATGAGCCGTCTGGACAAAGAAGCAATAAATCACTCTCTTCAAAACAGGACTGTGACCCGGAGCCCTTCAGAGTCACGATGTGAACATAGCTTGCCAGGTAATGGATTGGACAGCGTGCCTTCATTTGTCGAGATATGCAGTAAAAAGCTGTGAACTGCATGTTACACTGCAATCCTGACGTACAAATCAAGTGCTGTGGTGAACAATGATACCGACAACGCATGCGACACTCATGTTGCTCTTGATCCAGGGTAGAAACTATGGATGCAGATAATTTGGGGGCTTGATCTACGCATTTCCTACCCACGATATATTATACACTTAAATATGCTGCCTCGTTGTGGCATTTTAAACAATTCGTTTGATGAAATATTTCTTCCAATCTGGTAGCTGAAGAGTGTAAGTTGACTTTTAATTCTAACAATTATAAATAGAACACTGACAGATTAATCCTAAATAGATAAAAACACAAACATGTATAAGTTACATGTGTTAGGTGAGCGTCTGCTACAGAAGAGTTTAGACAGAAATAGTCAAATGCAGTCCTTTGAAGCCAGCTTATTTAACTTTATTCAAATACTAGTGGGCAGCCCTTCCTATAGAACGGGGGACCGACCCCACACTCAGAATCTGAATCTGTGTTCAGACTGGAAGAGGAATCTCATGAAACTATGAAGCTAAAAAGGGGCAGGTCAGCAGGTTAGATTTAAAAACAAACCATGCAATAAAATATACAAGAGTAAGATAGAAAATAGTTAAGCAAGTAACGAATAACTATATAGACAAATATAAATAAAGCGTGGAAGAACAAATTGCACCGCTGTAGTGCATAAATTGCAAGTGCAAACTTGGGCAAGGCGGCACGTAGATTGGATAAGCAGCGCCATGGCCAACGATCGGGTCAAAGATCAACGTTCAGACAGTTTGACCTTGTCCTGCGATATACAGAAACTAAAAATCATGTTTTCAACCAACACTTAATTCGTTGAAATCGGCTGAGCAGTCTAAGAAGGGTTCTCTAGGTGATACATACATTCAGATTCGTCACTTATTGGCGAGATGTTAACTACTTCGCCTGGTATACAGGAGGTTGTGGGTTCGATCCCGACCCTAACGCCTGCTGTATATGTGCGCGTCTCTCTCCCCGTGGTCGCGTGGATTTTTCTTCGGGTCCTCCGGTTTTTCTCTCCACATTTAGAACCTCGTGCGTTGAAAGTATTTGGCTGCTGCTATAAATGTCCACGTGAAAAGCCACTTCGTTGAGCTATCATTTGTGATAGCTAGGTCGCTTATGAAAAATATATCCATAGCAAAGTGGACCTCGCCTGGTAAAATACAAAGTTAAGTTCAGTTTAGGAGAAAGAACACACTGCATTCACATTGTAATAATGTTTTTTTTCAGACCTGGTGTCATAATCTGTGCAATGATTTGCATACCCATTGAACCTATCTACGTGACTTTACCGAAAAACCCAAGAATATGAATTCCTGCAGTCACGAAAGCTTTAAGTCAAGATGTTACAATCCAGTTAAAGTATACACGAGGTGAACGCATGTAAAAAATACGCGAAAGAATAAAACTGTGAACAGTGAATCTGCAATAAGACACCGTTCAATATTGGCACTCCATATATTGAATGGCATGAACAACACGCTGTAAAACATTACAAAAATCGTTAAGAAACTGTAACATTTTTTTCCCCAAGACTGTAAAGGCAGGAACATTGTTTCGTTGAAAACTAAGATCAATCGATTTACTTGTCCATGCAAATACATATGCACTATTTGGAATGCCTCGAAGCAAATCGATGAATTAACATGAAACATTGAGGTGAAGAGCTTTTTGCAATGGTAGCATGGAGACGTTGTTGGATTTTTCTTTTATTGTGACGCGTCAACGCGCATCGGTGGCAGAACAAAATCTCTCGTGCGAGTGCGACGATGATGACTCGAAGGGGGAAAGCCGAAGGAGCAAAACGCGAGCGCCACGAGCAAAGTCCATGGGCTCTGGCACTCGCATTCGGCAAGGCTTATCATGAGAGAAACAGCAACACCAGTGGGACTCGCACATTCAGAGACGTCCTCCTGGTATAGAACAAAACAACAGCACAGGAGGCTGGTGAAGTTATAGAGTGGAGTGTCTTATCTCGCGCACTTGGCCGCACATCTCTTCCTCAATCCAACACCGCGCTCCTCCGTCAGCTCAACTGTCCGGCCACAAGACCTCTGCCCCTACCACCCAACACCTATCCTCATCCATGCCCATTTACAACTTCCCCCATAGCCCACCGCCTCTCATCCACGCTGCACCCATCAAACACCCTCACTCACCATCACACTCCACCTTATTCTGCCTTATCTACCTCTGCAGCATCAGCTCCATTCCCAGCCCATGTCCCTCCATCCATTCCATCGCCTTCCTCACTGAGCGCCGTCGGATTGCATCTTAAAGCGCCCTGGAAAGTGCGCTCTATGAATGCGAAAGAGAATAGCCATGAAAACCGTGAAGTCAATACAGCGCGCTGCTCCCTCCGAGGACATAAAATGTCCATCTAAATCCTGTAGAATAAAACGTACATTCAGTAACACGTGGACATAGTAATGTGATACCCATGAAAAGCACATCCCTCTGACATACGTATGTACGTTGACTTTCTTTTGCACCGTACATAGCCAACCGTGCTAATTGGAGGTGCGATACGCGAGAGTATTCAATTCATCATCACCGTATTATGATTCATCTTGTGTATCCAGGGAGTCTCAAGACTCCTTTTCAGGAGGGTCTTGCCAAGTTGTTTGTGATTCCCAGTTGAGTAATTCGCAGGTAATTTTTCAGCATTGGGATGTTTGGCTAATATCAGTTCGTAATAATAATAATCATTATCCTAATGACAATTTCCATAGCCCCATAACATGGCGAGCCATTGCAAGGTCTTGTTTAGATTGGATATTGTTGTAGCTATGGGAGGAAACCTGAAAAGGCAGGGGAAATCCATGCAGAACAGGGGGAGAACGTACAAATGACTTACAGAAAGGCACCCAAGTCGGGAATCGAACTCGGGGCCTTCTTGCAGTAAGGCACAAGTGTTATCACTGCTCCACATTGCGACCCAATGTTGTCATTGAAACATGAAGATGAAAGCGAAATTATGAATTTAGCCGCACAGCGCAGGTTTTGCACTTTTGTCCTGCATTACTCTCTGGTGTGTTTTCAGGTTGTGCCGTGTGTGTTGATCGAATTCACTTCCTAGGACTGAAGTCACAGTTTCACAAGCAGATACAACGTCACACGCAATGCCAAACAACAAGCGGCAAGGGCCAAAAAACACAACGGAGTCATGAGTACCGAATGTGCGGTGAAATATGCATATGTTTCGCATGTTTAGAAAATGTGACGTAAAAAAATTTAAATTTCTGAAAGTTGTGGGCCAACTAAAAAATAAATATTTACAACTCTTCAATTTTTAGGTAGGAGAATGGATGCTGCATTAATTTTCAGGCAGTCTGCATGACATTACCCGAGTCTCGATGCTTTTGAAGATAGCCCTACATGATTTTTGAGCTCTCCCTGAAGAGTTTCAAGCGTTTCAGGTGATATGCCTAAAACATCTTTGAAATGTGCAGCATGTTAATGATACGGCAAAATTACTGTAGAAATTGTAATTTTCACTCACGTATTTTTTTTAAGGCAAACGATTAGCAAAATTACTGGGAACTATCTTGATAAATTCAGTACGAATAGCAGTAAACCACTTACAATGCTTTAATCTGACATGCAGTAGACAAGGAGAATGTGGTGGTCTGTCCCATATTTACATATTTGTTTATGTAGTCAACTTTTCTTGGAAAGCATCAACTAGATTCGAAGCTTTCGTGACTGCAAGGATTCATACTCTTTGGTTTTACTGGTAGGAACCTCCTGGTTGCACCAGCACACAGGCGATTATTGTGTCCGTCCGTCCGTCGTGCATCCAAAAATGGGAGGGGTGGGGCTGGGTGGAGAGGGGAGGGTGGGGAGGGGCTGGGTGGGGAGGGGCTGGGTGGGGAGGGTGGGGCTGGGTGGGGAGGGGCTGGTCACACCGTGGTGCCCTTATAAAACTCAACGTTTAACCTACTCACGCCGGCTTGTGCCCGCCCTCACAGTCGGCCATATTTGCAGTCTGTTACCCCCAACTTCACACACTACCATCACCATTACCACACGTTGTTTTCAGTTTGCGCAATTTACCCCCCCCGCCCCGGCAGCATAACAAAAGGCTGCTTAATCTTAGCTTCCTTATCTACTTCCACCCCCGGCATCACAAAGCCTCAGTTTGAACTCCGTACGTTGCGCCCACCCCGTTCCCCACATCGTTGCCTCCCAGTCCACAGCCCGCCCACACACTCACCATGGCTCCTCCCCTCCCTCCATCCCCCGCGACTATATAATTCCTCGTCACAGCCATCTCTTGGACACACTTAAGCGGTTGTGCTTTCGCTACGTTGTCCCCACCTGAAGAAGGATGCTTGTGTTGCGCCCGAAACGTCGTGATTTAATTTAGTTGTTTTCATTTTTTTTTCTTCTTGGTTCTTTCGGTAAAGTCACGTAGAAAGATATCAATAAAATAATAAAAACAAGACATAATAAAATAATTCTCACGACGTTTCGGCCACAACGCAAGCAGCCGTCCTCAGGTGAAGAACAGGTCCGTCAAGGAGACAGAATCTGAATGGAACGCCCCTGGTTTGGAACGATTATTTATGTTGGGATGGAGGGGCGAAGAGCGTCTTGACAAAATAATTTGCATATCAAGAGGAAAATTGTTTTCATTTATTTTATTTTATTTTTTACCTACGTGACTTTACCGAAAAAACCAAAGAGTAAGCATCAACTAGTTTGTTTATTTATTTCCTCCATTATTTTCACCACTGAAGCAATGTTGTCGAGCGAGCTGCTGCGAGCCAATGTTCACGCTACAAAAGCACTCACGGATAGGGTCGTGCTCCCTTTCTCCATCCCCTTTGTCTCTAAGTGCATAGATTAATGGGAATGGCTTGGCGCTCGGGAAGTACTGCTTGTGTGGCTTCTTTTAGACGTGAATGCACACGCAAAGAGATGTCCTGCATAGCCTTCAACAGACTTGTGGGGCAACGGCTGTTGGCGAGCACTTATTCACATCTTCACGGTGCACGAAGAGGTGGTAGAGACAGCACCACGTATCCATAATACAGGTTTTTTTGCGTTAGATCGCGAAAATGTAAATGTGTCGTTTAGCCCGCCACCACCCGACAGCCGAGTAAGGGTTGTCACGTAAACAGAACGTGCCAATTCGTCACGAGTACAGCAACACCGGTGTGTTGGAGAGAAAATACACAACATTTACAATCTGAGTACGACGTTTCGACAGTAATTACAACGGGCATCATCAGGCGACAGCCAGATTTGCACGTATGTTCCCCTCTGTTTCTCCCAGTGCAGATGTTTATTCACCACACCGAGTATTGATGTATCACTTGTTATTGATGTTAGCCATGGCTGGGGGTAGAACCGGGGTGCCAGGGTTCGAAGCGCAGTGCACCAACCTCTGCACAACAACAACAGCAGCTGCCGTTCGCCATTAAGTGGCGGGGACGTCACCACGGCGCTTGTGCCAGGCTACGTGCACTTTTTGGCCACCTGAAAGTGTTGAAGGCTCGCTGACAGGAGGTCACAGCACAGACCCAGGTGCCATGTGTTGACTGACTGAGATGACTGACAGCTGCACCATCTGTGCTCCCTACTGTGCCAACAACATGTCGCGTTTTATCTGCCTGGCGCTCCGCTCGTTGTTGTGAGCGTCGCTCCTCTGCCCCCCACTGGTGCTGGAGGACGACTGCCTCCAACAGGCCAGAAGCGCCTTCACGAGCCTCCTCCACATAGGTCGATCTTGACACCGCTGGTACCGGTCATTGTCGAGTTCACTCAGCTTCACATCATCGATTACCACAGGAGTCCATCTCTTCTCGAGGCCATGCCATGCCTGTTTAGCCCCCTCTATCTGGCCAAACAGAACCTGCATGGACATGTGCTGGCTGGGCATACGGGCTACATAACATACTCAGGCAGGTGCTTAGCTTTGGTGGGGCTGATGGGTAGGCGTCATCTCTTAGTAGCACGCTCCATGTTCAGCAACAGCCTCTCCAACTCCTTTTCAGGGTGAGCAACATTTGCCCGATCATCAGCATACATAACGTGGTTAACCAATAGGGAGCTATCCCCTTGACCGCACACAGGCATCAATCAGCATCCCATTGTATCTGTACATGGAAAGCTGTTCGAACTACGTGATTGAAAAATGTGTTAAATAAAGTAAGAGCCAGAGGACAACGCACAGACACATTTATATTTACGTTATCTCACTCAAAAACCTCTACAAAAACAAAGCCTCTTATATAGATGTGGAGAATCATTCCAATTGAATCATCTTCTTAGATCAAATCTTGACGTAACTGCAGGAATTAATATTCTTTGGGTCTTTCGGTAAAGCCACTTAGATAGATAAAATACTCAAAATAATAACAATATCACGACGTTTCCATCGCAACACAAGCAATCGTCTTCAGGTGAAAAAAAGAGAGATCAGTCGAATATTATTTTTTACATATTGGATTTCTAATATGTATTGATCATGGATTTAAAAATAATCCATCGTGCGTTATAATTACTGTATTTGGTTTTATGAACAAATATTTGGTTCCTCGGGTACTGGAAGTTTCTTGACGATGTTTGAGGACTTCCAGAGTTTATTATTTCTACTCTTGTTTAACTAGGAACGCCTCACTGAGTCGTAATTATATATTTTTACAGAGTGTACTGCTAAGTTGTTGTAATCGAGGTCAATATTTTGACGTGTGATCCCAAATTTAGTTTTGTGATGGAGATTATTCATCATAGGGATGTTTTCTGGCCACTGCCAGTCCGAGTGCATGGGGTTTGTTTTAAGCTACGAGAGAAACCCAGAGGACCCAGAGCAAACCCATTTAAGAAGCGGGAGAGACCATACAAACTTCACACTTAAAAGTGCCAGAGTCAGGATTGAACCCACGTCCTTCTTGCTGTGAGGTACAAGGGTTGTAACTGCAGGTTGGCCATGGGTTCGTAGTGCAGAAGTTGAAGTTACAGAAGCCCTTGCAAATAGTTCACCGGATAACCTATTGAGTCGAATGTGCCATAGGACAGTCACGTCTGTTTTGATTATGATCGGATGCCTCGCTAGCTGTCCCTGAGTCCTGGGTTACTCTATTTGAGTTTTTTTTCTTTAATTATCTGAGTCAGACATCTCAGCATACACATCACCTTGATGCAGCATCTATTAATTATCGTTCATAAAACATTTCACTCAACTAAAAAAAATTGAGTGAGGATGGGTGCTATAGTGGCTAAAGCGCATTGCACTATGAGCCTGAGTGAGATTCCCGGACACGGAAAGTGACATTTTAATGGATCCTGGGATGACCAATCGCTTTCACCAACTCGTATTCACACCAATGTGGTAATCAGAATCAGAATATATATTTATAACTGAAGGAATCCGATGAGCTATGAAGCTATTTTTTTCTCATAGATGTCCTGTTAGGGGCACGGGGTGATAACGTTGCATCAACAAACAGTTCGAAACCACAATAAGAGTGCAAAGTATAGGAAATGTAAACCAATAATTTAAAAGTAAGGCCAATTCACCCCAGTACAGACACAGTGTAGGCAAGCCTTCATCCAGCGGTGGATTGAAGGACTGTAAATCTAATTGACAACACAAATACGCAATGCTTTTCACTTCTCCAGTTGCCTTCAAGTGTTTTGTTTATTGGGCCCCCCCCCCCTCCCCAATCAATATATTATAATAGTTTATAAAGTAAAAATAGCCCTTGGACATGGAATGTCTAGTTTATATTTTTTTAAGGTTTTAAATAGACAGAAATATGTATTTAACCTTTTATTAGAGTGGTGACATTGGAATGTTTTGTTGATTAAATTCCCCCGTCCTGCCCAATGGCAATGAGGCATTGCAACAATAAATGTCCACGTAATTAAAAAGAACAATAAAGGCCCCACGTACATTCCCAAAAGTAGACCACTATGAATTGGTAGAGGTAAAGGTGCAGCCCTGCATTTGCTTGCTCATACCACTGCTGGTGGAAGGGCCTCCACTAGCTACCTGCCAATCAACTAACTGTGGTGGACACGTTTATGCTGCTCGGTGGGCAAAGGTGATGGGATTTAGAACAAATCTTGACCATTTTTTTCACAGCCAAGCCTGGAGGTCGAATCGAACCAGTGACCTTTGATTTGCAAGTCCATCGTGGTAACCATCACACCCCAGTATCACCCTTCTACGGTATACAGTGTTTGCATAATTGCCTACATTTGAAAATTACGGACTAAAGTGTCAAATGTTAATAAAGTGTCCCATACAGGTATCATTCATTATTAAACATCTTGAATTATGTGTTTGAGAACGTTGGCAGTGTATTCCTTCTATACTTTTTGGTTCTTTCGGTAAAGTCACGGAGGTATAAAATAAAATAAATCACTATTTTATTAGCTATAAAATAAATCACTATTTTATTTTATACCTACGTGACTTTACCGAAAGAACCAAAGAGTATGGATTCCTGCAGTCACGAAAGCTTCAAATCAAGATTATTCCTTCTATAGTTGAGGTTTTTTTTTACGAAAGAGTTTGAGTGCTCTTCAACAGCGGAAAACCAAAGCATTTGAACCAACTACATCAGTGACGTTGGTGAATACTTGGGAGCCACTCACATCTCCATATGATGTGAAAAAGGCGACCAAATTTCTGAGGATCAACTCCATCTGCTCTTGCCATCAGCCTCGCCCACTAACTCATAGCCACACCCACCCCAACTCACAGGCAGGAGCTTCCTCCTACTGGGCCCGCTGTCCGGGTACCCCCACCCACTTCCCAGGTAACCCCACCCATTGCATAGGTAGCCCCGCTCGCTACTCAGGTAGCCCCGCCCACTGCTCGAGTAGCCCCGCCCACTGCGTAGGTAGCCCGCCCACTCCTCATCTAGCCCCGCCCACTTTCCAGGTAGCCCAGCCCATCACTCAAGTAGTCCCGCCCGTTGCAGAGGTAGCCCCGCCCACTACTCGTGTAGCCCCGCCCATTGCAAAGGTAGCCCCGCCCACTAATCGGGTAGCCCCGCCTATTGCAGAGGTAGCCCCGCCCACTACTCGTGTAGCCCCGCCTACTGATCGGGTAGCCCCGCCCATTGCAGAGGTAGCCCCGCTCACTACTCGTGTAGCCCCGCCCACTGATCGGGTAGCCCCGCCCGTTGCAGAGGTAGCCCCGCCCACCTCTCAGGTCGCCCGATTATATGAAGAAAAATAACAAAGCACAAGTTAAAAGGGGAGTCTGATAAGACAAAAATATGCCCCCCCCGCCCCCCTCCAAAGTTATTTACAGCGACATTCGAATGCGTTAAACAAAAATTGGTTTGGTGAAATAATGGCACGAATATTGACTGTGAAAGGAGCGATGAGAAAGCTGGTGTGCAGGTAACCGGGTGGGTTATCGCATCGCAAGGTCCATGAGGGATGGCGATGATATGGGGAGGCCTTCATCCAGCAGTAGATTGACCATAGATGATGGTGGTGGTGGTGGTGGTGATGTAAATCTGTTCTCCTTATTTGCCTCTTCCGTGCTGAGATAGGGGGACCATCTCTTTGCCACAAGGCAAGACGAATGTTAACGGCATACATATGAGAAGACAAGGCTCACCTTTAACACTGCAGACATAGCCATGCGTAGTAAATATTTTGACCCAATTACTATATCGTCATTCCCCAATTTTAAATAGGTTAATTAAATTTCCATGCAAACCTGGCCAGCAGTGCTGTTGCTAATAGAGTGGAAAATAGGGGGCTTAGTTGTGGATTTATCTTGTCCCTCTAGATAATGGTTTGCGGTTTCAAATGTAATTGGAATTTATACTTCATTTTTACAGGAGTCGCTACTCTTCACATGTTTTTTTTATGCATTAGGATTAAATGCATTTATGTAATAATCTTCGTGTATTTACAGAAACAAATATTTGACCCGCAGTAGAATTCCTTTAGCGAATAATGCATGAAGCCATATGTCAAATACACGTTGTCGAGACGGCTCATGGTAAATGGATATGGACAACATACCGTATGTGCCGGTGTACCCACGCCTTATTCCCAGCATGCCATTGGATTGTAACAACAACACGCGCCCTGTGGCCTACTGATTTAGAATTCCTTTTATTATTTATTATTCTACACACATGACGCTAGCGTAGCAGAAAGTGTTTCAATTTAAAATGGGAGATTTTTTTTACATATATATCAAATTTAAACAATTGTATGACAAAAAAATAACTGAGTGCTGTTAGTAACAAATACAATACACACGTACGATACATGGAGAGTGCAAACGTAGTATGTATCCTGTTTTAGTACTTTATGTGCTAACTTTTACTTAATATGTAAAGGTGCAGTTATCCAATGACTTTACTGTAGTTGCTCGCTCCACAGCTGTCAGAAGGACCTCAACGAGAGGGAGCTCTACATAGCACCCTCTAGAGGGCGTTTGGCCTACAACTCCATGGCGCTGAGACATCTGGTAAAATATAAATAGCGCGCACACTTTACCCCAGCGCACGAAACCTGCCAATAGACTGTGGTGGAACCCATTTACACTGCGCGGTGGGTGCGTGGATGTGTGGGCGAGATGGAAGAGATTTGCACCGCTGGCGAAGCGGCCCGACACCAACTTTGCTAACGCACGGTGACTGCTGCTCCTGAGAGAAACCAAGGACCCAGACCTGGACACGGCGCGTATGGTTCTTTATCGCTGGTTCTGATTGGCTACATTATTCTCCCCCCTTATCCCAATCTACGTCCCCCCCTTGAATTTCCTCCGATTTGCACGGTTGGCTATGTACGGTGCGACAGAAGTTTAACATACGTGGACACTGCTCCCGATCGTTATCCCTCGCGGGGAAGTCCAGCGAGCCCGGATGCCAACGATCGATCCATAATTTAGAAATCTACTTCATAATTATTGGTTCTTGAATGACAGTACAATTCTTTATATATCTATTTAAAAATTCCATCATTGTTTCAACTGCCTCGCAGCGCTATCAAACCTGCCACATCTGGATTGCAAGTTCGGTGTGCTCAGCGTTCCACCACT
>CM025639.2:1256871-1296323 GCA_014621495.2 Entosphenus tridentatus | reverse complement strand
ATAACCAGGCTACAGTCTACATTATAGACTGCCAGTACACTCACCCAACTTAATAACCATGCTAGTCTACATTATAGACTGCCAGTACACTCACCCAGCTTAATAACCATCGCTACAGTCTACATTATAGACTACCAGTACACTCACTAAACTTAATAACCAGGCTGCAGTCTACATTAGTGTTTTTGGTATGTTTTTGTTATTTTTATTCACTTTATTTTTTGTTACTATTTTTCTATCTACGTGACTTTACCGATAGAACCAAATAATAGTACTACCGTACCCGATTCTGCCATTGAAACACGCTTAGTGTAGAGTGTCTGTCAAGTGTTAAATCATAATTATTATTCTCAATTATTTAAGCACATCTGCGAATGTGTCACATTTTTGCCCGGTGCAACGGTTGTGCATCGTTGTGGCATCGTTTGCCAATTCACACGTCACAGCCGTTAACAACACTCCCTCGACAATTGCTCTTTCACACATAATGCGATCCTTAACATCGCCATTAACCCAGAATTTATTGTAAATCAATTGCTAACCCTCCCTCCCTCCCCCCTTCGGACTAAAAACAAAAAGTAACCCTGATTCTAACGAAACAGACCCAGAAGTGAAAATCTACACAATGAAAGGGGAAATGTCTCCTAAAATACCAGGGGTCGATTGCAATTACAGTCCAATCTTTCCTTTCCCGCAGCCTCATTTGTTTTCATTACAGCGCCACCTGGCGAAGTACCTCTCTTGACAATTCGCGACACCACGTGTAATAATATTAATATAACTTCAGTTTTAAAGAGGGCAATGCATGCTAATTGCATCTCGCAACGTCGTACAATGATGCTGTGCTCATAATCACATTAACGGCCAAATCCTACTCATCGAAAAATAGAAAGTCAGTTAGACCCTCGGGAAATAAAAACGAATACGCCAATAAATGGCATAAAAACAAAAAGGCATTAAGCAACAACAAAAACGTCATCACACGAGAGGTATAGAAAATTACGTATGGAATTAGCTGGGATAAAAATCTCTATCCTTGAAAACATATCTGCATAATGATGAAGCTTAAGGTAAAGTAATAGGTTAAGTGTGTGTCTCAGTGTCTGCGTTACAAACTGTGCATTTGATGAAATTGGCAAACTCATGACCATGACTTTGTCCTAAGGCTGACACTTGTCAAGATTTTGCCTCACCAGATTTTGGATAGGTGGCAACTCTACTCGAGCCAAGGCCAAAACTTTGCGAAGAAATATTAGTTGCCACCTAATAACCATTACCGTATTGATGTGTTTTTTGTATCGGTACAGTAATGGAGTACGGTCAAACAAACCCCACAAACTAGCATGGCACGAGAAGTCCTTATCCAGCAGTGGCTTGGCAATGGGTTGCAATTAAATGTATTTTACAGTATATGTCGATTTATTCGTTAACCAAATATCAAGAATTTAAGTAAATTTACTGCATAAACATGAAATTATGCTCGGATGTTTTCTCAGCAAAAAAAATCCAACTCTCTTAATAAGCAACTTATAAATGCTAAGCATCAAACAGTATTCCAAAAGGCAAATCGGAAGGCTGCTTTGATCCAGCTGAGCCCAATGGGGGTGCGAGACTCCAGCCACAATAAAACTTGCACGGGATCAGCAATCAATACCTTTTCAGATTACAAGTGTGGCGTAGATACCGATCGCTCTGCAACAGGAAGCGCTGCCTTTGCGCATCGCGTCCAGCAAATACAAAGCAAGGAGCAATTCCACATTGTGAACAATTCACAAGCGGGGCACAAGCGTGTGTTTTTGTTAAAATACCCTAATTGAGTTTGTGCAATTATAGTGACGAACTGCATGGCAGGGGTTGTTTTTTGCATGATATACAGGTACATATTCGCATTTCCGACTTGCTGGGGACTGAGGTATACGTGGATATGTGAGAAGGTTGGATATGTGAATATCCGTAGAAGATTGCAATTTGTCCATGTGCAGTCCTGCACTTGGTGTGGGTGGTTAACGTGGTGAGGTTGCATACGCGACGTTGAGTGGTGCATAATAAAGCACCATTTAGTGACAGATGTACGTAACTGAAATTATTATCCCAAATATGTTGCCCTGGCAAATAATAGTCATGCAAAGAAGCAAGATGTTGTTAGATCCAAATAATGTTTCAGTTTATTTGGACGATCTAAGTGCAACTATCATAGAATTTATCTTATCCACCTTTCTATTACCCATACTGACAAATTAATCTGCAGAAAATCCCATTATCCATGCGACTAGTTTTCCATTATATGAAAAAAACCGAGATCAAATACGCCCGCTGAGGAACCCTTCTGTGAGCAGTCGGGTGAGCTGCAAATTTCAGGGCTGATTATAATGTACTTTTGAGTTTTTTTTCCCACGCTTATTTGTGAGTAAGGAGTTGCGTGGAAGCGGTTTCCCTGGGAGTGCCACATTTATCCCATTATCTGTAACTTTGAGCAGATAGAGGGGAGTAACCCGGAGGTTGGGGGGAGGAAATTTCGTACTGTTATTTTTATTTATCCACACTTCTTGACACGGATATAAATAGTGAGATGCATGGATATATGCGAAAAAAATTGGATCTGCCCCAAGTGTTGCCTCCATTAGTTGCAGGATAATAGGGATTTCCATTGCTGGCATAAAAGATGGTTCCTATCAATCTAATCACATTTCACAGGGCTCAGTGGCTGGGGCATTTTGCTCCCAGAATGGTGCCAATGTAGATCTATTTCATAACCCTCCATGAAGCATGCTATTAGTGATTTTTACAAGAGAAATAAAGATTCTTATTCTGAGTGAACGAGCCTGCTGAAATGTAGAATATCATTAAGACCAGGTGGAACATGGGAAAAGCGACGTGAAGGGTTTTTTTTCTATCCCGAGTCTACTGAAGTTCATTAATTCATGTAAGTTCTGCCGGGATTAAATATAATAATTTGTAAATAATGTGGTTATTTTAATGCTGAGAATACATTAGGAATTCAGAAATACGGTATATCACCGTTATACGAAATAGCTATTTTAATAGGTCACACACGAGTTGCCATCAATGACGACGTTTTCCAAAAGCGAGCCGCGATCCGATCGTGTGCTTTAGATCTAAACCTTCACGTTGGTGGCAAACGCCACTCCACCCACCCTCCCTTAACGGATGTCGCCGCGTGTAAGGAAGGTAAACTTGATTTGTCGCACGCTTCACAGACGCAGTGTGACCATGATTTTTCCACGAAGTAGGGGCAGCAAATTATATTCTTGCATACTCTTAGGTTTTTTCGGTAAAGTCACGTAGGAAAAAGAATAATAATAAAATAAAATAATAATAAATGAAAATAACTAAATTAAATAACGACGTTTCGGAAGCAACACAAGCCTCCATCATCAGGTGTAACTGCTCCAGTAAATTTCTTGCACCTGAAAAAAGAAAGTGGCTCAAATGTGCGCCTTTACATCTGATCAAGTTAAGTGCTGTGGTTATGATAGGCTGTATCCATAAGCATAATTTTAATTCGACAGAAAATGACACTAACTGGACCCCATGAGAATAATTCTGACATTACCTCGCATTCTCTGGTGCACTATGGAAATTAAACCCGGCTGGACCTCCCGCACGGCACAGAACCGCGTGGGTACGTGTCACTGGCAGCACAGGTCACGCCTCCAAACCCGAGGCGGTGCTTGGCACACTGCGCTACGAACCCACAAACTTGAGTTCGACTCCAGGCCACGGCTATACCATGAGCGGTGACTCACAGGGGGAGAGTTTCAAGGTCCCCCCCCCCCCCTCTTTGCAAATCCTCACTGACCAGCGTGGTCAAATATGGTCAAGCAACCCCATTGACTGCCGTGGCATGGGAAAGTCTTCATTCAGCAACACTAGCCTGAAGATACAAACGCTGTGGTGGGCGTTTGATTAATCTGCTTCCACACTGCAAAATGCGTGCAATGGTTAGAGTTGCAGGTTCGTTTTGAATTTGCGCTGACATCGTACAAATATGAAATTCTTAATTTCCTACGGCCATATTGTATTTTAAACAATGCAGTGGTCTTATTGTATCTGATACACATATGGTGCGCTTGAAAGCTGAGGTTTTTTTTCTTCTCATATAAACACAAAGTGTACACTGTAGTATATGCTAGAATAAAAGTTAAAGGCGCGGCCCCGCAATTGCTTGCTCACTCCGCTGTTGGCAGGAGGGCCTCTACTAGAGGGAGCTCAAGAAAGCCTTTCCAGAGATGAATTACCCCGACACTCCCACAACGGTCTCGGGAGATGTCGGGAGAGGTGGGAGCCCCCAATACTTTACCGCACCACACGCTCGCTGCCCATCGACTGACCCGTGGTGCAACCATTCACGTTGCCGGGTGGACAGAGACGTGGGAGGAGTCTAAGGCACGCGCACGATTGCTTCAAGTGCCGTGCCGGGAGGTCGAAACGGTGACCTCTGTGAGGACATTAAACACGGCGCCGCTACATGTACCACGATACTGTAGTTAATATCATTTCCCTTCAGCAGAGATTTGTGCATGCTGGCATTGCAGCATGCGGATATTAAATTTGTTATAAGGTAGTTATCGCGGAAATTATCGACCGATTATAAAATTCAAGCACGAAAAGTGACGAAATGTAACGAGGATTTTGCACCTCGGCAGCTTTTATCTTTCCAATAAATATATCGATATGATATGATTTGCATTTATTGTGACACGGAATGCTGCATGCGAGGTGACTTAAAATTCCTTCTTGAAGCGTCAGTGACGCTTGAAAAATCACCCTTGAGAAGTTTGAAAAGCCTCAAAATTCTCTCCTCATTGTCTCAATGCAAACTTTAATCCCATGCTTTCCTCTCTAACGCCATGACAAACCCAGCTGGGCTATTTGGAATCCACAAATGTCATGCATGGCTCATCATTGCAAGCTCCCTCCTACTGTGGTGTAGCACCAAAACAAAAATAACACTCGCCCACATCCCACATATCCTGAGGGTATCGGACACAGGTTACCACGGGCAGAGTTCATAAGACCCTGGGGTGGCTTCTCTCCCTTTGTGTATTCATTAAGAAAGAGCCTCGTGTGGGGTTGTGACACCACTTGAATAGCAAATATTCTCATTTCTATTCGTGCACCATACAGATAGGCTTGAGTGTACTGGAAAGTCTTCACGTCAACTTTTACGAACGCTGCTGCTGCTGCTGCTGCTCCGCTTGCTGTTGTCACTAATTGACAAGAGAGTGACAACAAGAAAAACATTTATTGCAATTTACAAATGACAGTCTTTAAATACAGCTTCATTATTTGTTTGAAAACTAACTATAAACTTCGATTTAAAGCTTTCGTGACTGCAGGGATTCACATTCTTGGTTCTTTCGGTAAAGTCACGTAGAAAGGAACATTTTTTTTAAAACGCCACTTTTTTCAAAATTTCTTGCTGTGGTTTTCACACCTGATGATGATTGCTTGTATTGCAATCAAAACGTTGTGATAATTTATTGTTTTATTTTCATTATTTCCCTTCTACGTGACTTTACCGAAAGAACCAAGAATATAACTAGAGACTATTTTTTTTATTTTACCAGGTTAGACCCAAGGGAGCTATATAGCTCTTTTTCAGAAGTGACCTGGCCACAAACGATAGCTTAACGAAGTGACTTATGATGTAGAAATGTGTAGCAGCCAAATACTCTAAACGCGTGATGTTGATTCTAAATATAAAGGGGAAAACAGCAGGACTTGGAGAAAAATTCACGCAACCACAGAGAAAACATGCAAACTCTAAATATACAGCAGGCGTCAGTGTCGTGATCAAACCCACGACCTCCCGTATACCAGGCGAGGTCGTCAACATCTCTGGGAATTATTGGAGGTGACAATGTGCTGCTTCCCCAGGTTTTTGTTTCTCTCTCTCTGATGGGTGACGGTGACATGGCAACAGAGTTGTGGACGGTCAAGTCGGCGACAGCGGGTATAGCCGTCAACGGCTACGCACAGCGGCCATCCAAGACACGTGGCGTCTAATGACCGGGATAAGTCGAGCGGCTGCACGGGTGTGTGACTAAAAGACGGGGATCGCAAATGGTCGCCTCTTGGCCCCTTACTGTGCATCAGCCTCAAGGCAGCGAGAGCAGCAGCGTTGGGGGCGGGGGTGGGTGGTTGCGCTACCCCCGTGGTGCTTTTCACTCACGAAGTATTTCTGTCACGGCCGTGGGTCTGTCACACGGTGTGTCAAGATCGGGGAGGGAATGGGGCAAGCGCAGCCTCCCCCACAAGAAGCAAAGTAGCGCGAACCGGCCCTTCTACAAGACGGCCCTTCTGTAACCCCCCCCCCCCCTAAAAATACAACATAGAATGCGCATCAAACATCCTCGTGAATGAATTACAGACATCCGTAGCTTTGCTCATGGCGGTCGTACAATAGTTGTGTTTCATGCATGCGGAGTTCTTGTTCTTGTTGTATTTGACAGATGCAATGAGCCACATTAATAAGTGGTATGTTTTACACGGGAAATCTCAATCCGCTGTGGTGTTATGGTCACCGCGCGTTTGACTTGCAATCGCCGTTTTGATCTCCCGGCGCGGCACAATTATTGACTCCTCCCCCACCTCCTCCCCCTCCCCCTGTCTCTGTCCACCCAACAGCACACAGTGGGTCTCAACCACATCGAGTCGGCAGGTCGCGTGTGGTGGGGTAAAGTCGAGACTCTCCAGCCGCTTCCAAGACGTGCTGACCAGCGTGGAAGAGTAGGCCAAAAATACCCCGAGAGAAGGGCTCTCGGGGGCTCCCTCTTGTGAAGGCCCTGGTACCAGCAGTGGCACGAGCAAATCATTGCCGGGAGGCACCTATACCTGAATAAACATCCGACAATACTGTATTATGCACTGCACTTTAAACAATGAATTCAATTCTGGAACGTTGTAATGTATTCGTGCTAAGATAAGCGGTGATAAAGTTTCCTGATACAACGATCATGATGATGGCTGTGGCGGTGGCTTCCTCGGAGGGAATATCCAGAAGTGAAACTATAATACTGATTTTATATAATGTTGACATTCATCTTCTGAAAAGTGGAATTTGGATGAGTGCTCTGATTCTATTCGAAAATACTAACGCCTGTAGCCAACGTTGGTCTTCACTTATTTTACTTCCAAAAGCATAACAAAGACACCACGAATCAGCAACAAATACAATACACGCACGCACGTCCGTATTCCAAAAGACAGCGTCCACAAAACTGGTTGCATCTGATATCAATGGTGCTGTTGTAAAGGCATGAGCAGAATAATTCATGATGCGCTCGTATTGCCGAACTACAAAACCGTTTCGAGCTGCGCGTTATTCCGTTTTATATATCACAGTGCAGTTCCATATATTTAGCAGTTAGAGTTGTGGGCACGCTTAGGTCACAGTTCATAAATGTGCTGAAGCATTCACACGCGTGTGTGTGTGTGTGTCTGCAACACAATGACACAGATCCCCCATATAGCCCACAGAACTGTTGGGGGAAGTGCTATTATGGAGCAACTACCTAAGGCAAGAATGACACGTGGCGAGGACTATGTGGCCAACACCATGTCCGACCACCTTTGTCTCCGAAGGGGCGATGTTTACACATCGCACCGGGGACTCATTTGAGGCGCTGGCACGGGCTCTCTAATTATCAATAACCACTCGTGTCATAGCTGGGGCTGAGAATCGAACCCAGCTCCCCAAGACCATTCATTGTTCACTCTGCTCGTTGTGCCACTGCCCTTCCTTACGATGCCATGCACATCGCGTGAAATCCCGTGTGTTGAGACAACAGGCCGCTGTGGAAAATAGAATCAGTAATGCAAATGTTGAGATTGTAATCAAATATTGGCACTTATATATGACTAGCCTTTTGCCCGTCAAAAGACAGGAGTATTGCAGTAAATCTGCAACTTGCAAGCGAAAAGCAGACCGCGACGTGATATATTCATAGCATCAATCCGTGTGCAGTTTGTAAGGGCGCGGTGACACAGACTTATTTCATTTTAAGGTTATAATCCCTTGTTCATCGTGACGTCCTTCTTACTTTGATGTCTCAACAGCGCTACGGAGATCACGTGACGTGAGGGTTCTGCCTTTGTAGTGAGGGTTGTAAGTTGACGCCGAGGAGGGGGGAGGAGGCACCTCGCCCCCCCACCCTCCATGTGGAGTGACGTCAGTCGCTAATTATTATGAATGGGGGGGGGGGTGTCCATTTGGAGGACGTCACCTTATAATGATTATTAATGAGGGGGGCTGTTCGATGTGGAGTGACGTCACCTGCTCATGATTATTAATGAGGGGGAGGGGGGGTTGGAGAACGTAACCTGTTCCATGATTACTCTTTGGGTCTTTCGGTAAAGTCACGTAGATAGAAAAATAATTTTAAAAAATCACGACGTTTCGATCGCAACACAAGCAATCGTCTTCAGGTGAAAAAATACAGCAGGCGGACTGCTGAGGCAGGAAACAATATTTAAAGTAATATTTAAAATGACAGCATTTAAAAATATTGCAATCACTTTCAGTATCACATAGAATGCAATGCACTAACTACAACGCCAAAGACAAAGATCCACGTATAGTCTTAACAGATTGTTGGGGCAAGTACTGTTAGCGAGCACCTGTGAAGGCCACCACAGCACACGAGGGGGTGGGTGGCTAACACCACGCCCGACCGCCTTTGTCTCCCCAGTGGTGATGTTTACACGTCGCACCAGGTACTCATTTGCGGCTGAGTCAACCGAGGGGAGGCCCAAGACCGGTTCAGATAATCGTCACTGGTGTTGGCCGTGAGCGTGAATCGTAGCGCAGCGCAGCGCGCTATCCGCTGCACTACCGCCCCCCACTAACTACTATGCCACACACACGTACACACACTCCGCATGCGAGTACATTCAATGTGCACGTAGCGCCTGATTTGGCGCTCACTTGGGACACTGCTAAGTGTGCCGCTGTTGGCTTTCTTCCCAACACACGCACTACACTCGAGACAAACCATGGCCTAATTTGTTGACAAGTCGTATAAAGCAGCCAACAGACGAGATGCCATGCCAATGGTTGCACCTGTTATGTATATCGTTCAATTGTCCACTTCGTCATTTCGGCGACCCACGCCACTCTTGCAAACGAGACTGTCCTGGCCTCTTGAATTGTCACGTGGTTTAACAAAATTAATTGAAACTTAACCAGAGCACTGGCTCTACTGACCCCTGCTCATCATCATGCATCGACTATCATCAGTCATCGTCAGTCCACTGCTGCATGCGAGTCCTCCCCATGCCACCACCATATGTCACGGCCCTGCGATGTGAAACTCCACCGTACTGACTTCATCGCTCCATCTGCTGGGCAGGCATTCTGTTGAATGAGTTCTATCCCTTGGCTGCCACTCGACCTTCGGGCAATCATCCCATCGAGTGACATCTCCTGCCCAAGCCCACTGGCGTTCCTTAACATCGTGCATAATGCCAGTAAGCTTGGCCTCTCTATATGCTGCGAGGAAGGGCCTTTGCTAGAAATGTGACCTATTATGAGCATTTTCTATTTAAAGCAATGGTATTGACAAATGTGTTGAGTTTTTTGTTTGTTATTTATACTTTGTGCCGCCACTACCAACGCAGTATCACCAAAAGCGATATTGGCTGCTGTAAGTTCTCGAACCCAAGCGTGTCCCTTGCTGTATCTCAATATAATTGCAATGATGCATCTCTCCATGCTTACTTGTGTACTTGTCAGTGTTTAATGGCCATGTTTCTGAACCACGTGTCATAGCAGGTAGTCCGCAGTGATTAAACAAACTCTATGGTCAACTGCAATTTTACCGAACTCGTGAAATTACCGCTAAGTGTATCACTTTTGTAAATTAATAGTTATTGAATTACAATATTAGATATTTCTTGTAGTGGTGAAGGATGAATATAGTGAACAGTAAATTACAGTAACTATTCTACAGTTGATTTCTAAATGTACGTATAATGATAAGTATGTTGCAAATATAGAGGGAGTCTCCCTGCAGAGATGATGCGATTGCAATCAGACCGCGTGTCGGAGCTCGAGAGAGTACTCCGTTGCAAGACTTCGGATGCCTTTTATCCAACGGCGAACAGATCACGGCTGATGATGACAGCATCGTCAGTTTGTTGTTGTTGTTGTTGATATCCTTTGTTAATGCACTGCGGAATAAAAGGCCATCCCTGCCATGCCTGTCGTGGAGATTGTTTGACCATCGTTCACCAGACTCGTCAGTGTGGGTTGGTGATGATGGGGGAGGGGGCCGGGCCAGGTTCAGATATCGCTTGCAGTGGAGGCCACGGAATATATTGGTGGGGACATAGGAAGCCTGACGAGAACGGGGGGAGAGGAGGAGGAGGGGGGAGAAGAGGAGAAGGCAGTGGGAGAAAGATCGCGAGGTGAGTATATGCGGATTATAATCTTGACTTTTCTCATCTCGTCAAAGAGCATAAACAATCACGCGAATTCCGGTCATCCTCTCAGCAGTGGCTTTTGGCTGGCCCTCGAACAAAGACGGTCACGGCATCGCGCACTTTCAGATGCGCTTCTGCGGCCGTCTGGAACGCTCTTCCTTCCGATATTAGGAAGCCACTGTGAGCCATGCACTTTTACATAATCTAGATTGAAAACTCATTACTTTAGAACAGGTTTTTGTGTTTAGTTTGTTGTCCTTCCCCCGCACCTCCCATGAGCACGGTTGGCTACGTACGGTGCGAAAGAAGTTCAACGTACACATATTCAGCGCGCAGGTATGTATTGTTCATGTTTGTTTTTGCCAATTTTTATTTTCATGAAGGGGGCCCAGCCCGCTGGTCCTGAATAACAAGTCGCCACTGATGACTTGTCACTGGTGTTTTCCCTGCGCAGGAATCAAACTCACAGCTCCCGTATTCACAGTGCAGTGTGCGCGAACCACTGGTCCAATGCTCTCCCCTCTGTATGGTGCTGTTCCAACAAACTTCAGGGATGGCTTTTCCATTGCTGGCAGTGGCTCCTTGGGGCCTTGACTGACACAAATAATATTCAGCATTTTTGTAATTCGAGCTATATTAGAATAAAGACTGTTGCACAGCATGCCTCGGTTATCTTTTGCATCACAAAATACAGAGACATTAATGCCGAGAGCCAGTTGGGAACCTCATTTCTAAAAACAAACCTATTTTTAGTAATGATTCAACTTGAAATGGCGCAGTAATTTGTTGTATGGTCTTACAACAAGAAATATGTTATAAAGTGAAACTTTGTAAAAAAAAAATATGCAGGAAGCTCCACAAATGGTTTATGTTGGAGAGGGGAAAAAAAGCATGGTCATGAATTTAAAGCACCAGATTTTGCATTCCTCCGCACCCCCCCCCCCCATTTGCAGGCTCCGCTATTGACCTAAATGAAGCTAAACTGGCATTTAAATTGATTTTAAAAAATACTACCTTTGACATGCCGAATTTTATCCGGACGTAAAGGCGGTGACGAGAAAATTGGATGAGAAAAGTTTTGCAATCTCCATTGCCACGGTGCGCCATGATTCCCCGCACGGAGCTCTCTGCTTCTGCCTCTCTCTCAGGACGAGGCCATGGCCACTACAATTTACGGGGTGGCGCTCTGAGTTGCCAAGCCACCTCCGAGGAACTTTCCATCGCTGGGATGAAATCTAAATGAAAATATTTGAGCACTAAGCTCGGGGCCATTTCAAAGTTTCAAGCCATTTATAAAATCACGCGAACTTGGCCACGTCGCAAATGCAACGTTCAATTTACTTTAGCCCAGGTTATATAGCCGATAAATAAGGCTTCTCTTTTTTGGGAAATAGGAAAAGTGCTAACTGATTCCATATTAAAATGCCAGGACCGTGTTGAGCGAAAGGGCTTTAGAACGAATATTTGTATTGGCAGAACAGCTATCGAAACTAGCTATTTCAGTGTTTTAATGATATATGTAAAGTTTAAAATAAAACAACATAGTTTACAAAATGTGAAAAACTAATTAGCATAGAAAGCACACCTATCATGAGCACTAATTGTATTAAATATTGTAATAAATTTGTTGTGACTGACTTTCAACATATTATACTACACGCTAAATCAAATCCATAAATCAGCATAAACTAAAACTATAAACATATATAGCTCTTTTTCAGAAGCAATCTGGCCACAAATGATAGCTCAACAAAGTGGCATATTCAAATGTAAATTTATATCAGCCAAATGTTCTAAACGCACGTTGATTCTAAATGCGGAGGGAAAAACCGGAGGACCCGGAGAAAAATCAACACGACCACGGGAGAAGATGCAAACTTGCACACATAGAGCTGGTGTCAGGGTCGGGATCAAACCCACGAACTCCTGTATGCTAGGCGAGGGAAATAACATCTCACCACCGTGGCGAGATGGTGAGAAACCCCACGTAAAGAAAAGAGTGCAGGCCAGAAAGCCATACGTTTCAAACAGCACACATAAACGTGCACACAAAGCACTCCGTTTTGGTGCTGTGTGCAAAAACCATCAACAGCTCCTCAAGAACTGCATTGTGGTTCTTGTGTCTTAGGTCACCATCGAATAAGTTTGAGGAAATGTGACTGACAGACAGTGGTGGGACAGACATAATACTGTAGACAGGTTTTATCCAAATTATGGCTCATCAGGGTCACCAATGCTCATTGATGCAAAGTCTGCAGCCACCTTGGTGATAACTGTGAGTGTGATGCTCTTAATATTACTTCGCGCCATCTGCTTCACAGTGGAAGCTACTGTATAGATCTACTGATATAATTTGCAAGAGGAAGCCGTTACGTGTCAGTATCTGGTTCCAAATTCGCTACGTTCGAAAATTACCTGAAAATTACTCAAATTCAGACTGCACACACACAGCAGCAATCATCGGCCTTACAAATGCGGCTATCCTGATGTCTAGAGTTCTCACCTGGCTAACCAAACTAAACTTGAAACATATTTGATGGTGACCCAGAAACAAAATGATCATCAACAAAAAGCTAAGCGTTATTTTTTTCTGCCCATGTCTGTACGTTGTTTGATTCACACTTAACGTGTCAAATTGTGGTCTCAATAACCTGAGAGTACATTTTGAATGAAGGTCAATCTTTTTTTTAATGATTCACGTACAAAAATGTGTGTTGAGCGAGTGACAAACACGAGCCAAACGTTCTTGTTTTAAAATTATGGTGAAAGGTGAAAGTTCAGCCCTGCAACTGTGCGGCCATCTGGAGAGAAAAAACCATAATTCTGGAACTTACCAAAACTCGGCTCGCACGACACTTGCAATCACGCATAACGATCACTTCAAATATCCTCGGAGCAGTTCCGTTAATTGTAATGCTCTATCCCCCCCCCCCCTTGCCCCTCCCCCCTTTCTTACCTCGAAAACCTCTTGCCACGGAAGCGCTCTCTCCCACTTCAGCAAAACAAATTCTTGCTGTGGTTTTCCCACCTGATGATGATTGCTTGTGGTGCAATCGAAACGTCGTGATTTGTTGATTTTATTTCTAACTACGTGACTTTACCGAAATAACTAAAGAGTAATTGTAATGCTGTATTCACATTTGCTTGGAATGTATACTGGAAAGTAGAAAAATCTACAGAACCAACCATTGGCAGGGAATGTATGAAGGACAGTTATTCTGAGGAATACGAATAATAATCATCATGTTTCCTTCTACAATCATGCCTGCTTATTGTTTGGTACAAAATTACCATTTGTCACCCAGCTGAATGGCGAATGCTTCAGGTAATGGCTTCTGTAAATACATTGCTTGAAGGGCTATTACTCCTTATAAGTCTGGCACAGTAGTGCACACAAGTAATCCCGAGATTTGAAGGCGACGGTCGGTGGATCATATTCATTTGTGACACTGACAACACCGTTTAGCTGCAATGTGACAGTACACCATGTGGGTTCGTAAACCCATCTGTGCAGACCTGAAAGCATTGTTCGTTTTAACAGGTACTCCGGGCTCCTTTGACGTGCATAGCGGTACTCGCAAATCAACAAACACCTTAAGGCAGAACTCTTTTGAAAACAAAAACATTATTGAGATTTAATGCTGGTTTTCTGGGCAGTTACCAATAAATATTACAAATAACTATCCCCAGATTTTCATTGGTGGGGCGTGTTTTTTGGCAAACGCAAGTCAGTCACACGTACAAAACGTGGGATGTGTAACAATACATAAACTATATTAACGTTCCTTATCACTCTCCTCATGCACTTATTCATTCAATAAACAAATACATCTTATGAATGTGTGATATATGCATTTGACCAACATGGTTTCAATAATTATTATTATATTCATGAGTTGTTTCAAATATAGTTGTTTTTGCTAAACTAAACTTATATTTTTTTACCAGGTAAGGCCCACTAAGCTATACAGCTCTTTTTCAGAAGCGACCTGGCCACAAACGATAGCTCAACGAAGTGGCTTATCACGTGGAAATGTTTAGCATGATAGCAGCCAAATACTCTAAACGCAATTTGATTCCAAATATGGAGAGAAAAACCGGAGGACGCGGAGAAAAATCCACGCGACCACGGGAAGGGAGAACACGCAAACTCCAAATACACAGCAGGCGTCAGGGTTGGGATCGAACCCACGGCATCCTGCACCCTTGGTAGATTTCAAACTCATACAAGAGCAAGCGGGCTGCAGACCCGGCCGATCTTGTGCAGGCCAACGACAAACCCTCACACAGCACAGCGAAGACGACTGCCAACGGAAGATGATCACCGGCGCAGCGTCTGTTTGATCTATCTGCTGCACATGACACCGTTCAACACCGCATCTTGATCCACAAACCGTACCTCATGACTGACAAACTCGACCTTAGCCAGACCATTCGTAGCCTCGTAGAGAACAGACGCTTCTATGTGGAACTAAACGGGCAGAAGTGAAGGTGGCGTTCCAAAAGAACGGCTTACCAGAAGGCAGTGTGCTCGCCCTACTTTTATTCATTATCTACAACAACGATCAGCCACTTCCTGCTGAATGTCAGCGGTTCATCTACGCTGACCTCTGTATCACCACGCAGCGGAGGAATTTAGAGAACACAGAAAAGATCTTGGAGAGGGCACTGGACGATATGACAAGAAAATAATAATAATCTCAAACCCAATCCGAGTAAAACCCAAATCTGTGCCTTGCACCTGAGAAACCGGGATCCAGAGCGACACCTGAACGTCACCTGGGGAGACCAGGGCCTCGGACACCGGAATCACCCGGTGGACCTCGGGGTAACACTGGATCCTATACTCAGCTACGAAAAGCACAACTTTAAATACCAAAGCCAAGGTCAACACACGACACAACAGTCTGCGAAAGCTCGCAAATTCAAAGTGGGGAGCACCGTCCTTTCACTCTACGCACCACCGCCTTGGCACTTTGTTTCTCCGTGGCTGAATGTGCATGCTCTGCCTGGGGACGCTCAACCCACAGTAAACGTGTCAACACCGCCCTAAATGACGCGTGCAGAATCGTAACAGGGGGCCTGAGAGCCACCCCTGTTCCCTGCCTATTTGGCACTCTCTGGTATAGCGCCCCCTACCATCAGCAGGAGTGTAGCAGGAGACCACGGCCGGCAAGTCCTAGAGTTGCCACGTCCGTCACGTGGCCATCAGCAAGCACCACCGTCGTATCTCACCGAGAAACAGCTTCGTGTGTTCTATTGTGCCACTGACCACATCGCCGGGATCTGTTAGAACATCCCTCTGGCAAACACAATGGGAACAATCAAGTTACAAAACTGCTGAATGGAGCCGGCGAGGAATCATCCCCATTGAGGTGCTCACATGGTGGAGCCTCAACAGACTGAGAGTGGGTTTCGGTAAATGCAACTCTATCATTAAATCATGGGGCTTCTGCTAAACTGAACAATGTGCTTGTCAGGAGACGCAAACCATGGATAATCACCTGAGATGCCCTGCAGCACCTCAATGCACTCCCCAGGATTTGGCAATTTCAACTCCAGAAACGGTGGTCCGTGCAGAATATTGGGAAAAGATGATAAAGGTTCGACAGGAGACTCGACGAAAGAGAAGAAGACCTCCTCCATACCAGGTGAGGGAGATAACATCTCGGCACCGTAGCGACCCTTAGACAACACAAGTTTGTCACAGTTCGTCAAAAAGGATACCCCACAATTCTCAAAGTTATATGCAACCTGGCAGGGAGCCACCAACGCAAGCTGTGAGAGCGTTTGAATGAAATCACAGGATACATCTGATACGGTTTAGCCATTCCCTTTAAAATTTAGAACACATTATTTGGTGATGCTGTTGCGTTGGCAATGGTGCAAAAGGACAATTAATAAAATTGTTTTTTTTTGTAAAATAGCGTCGTTAATGCACAATTGCATCTCATATATTGCCCCTTGCAAAACACCTGGCACACCCACACCAAGGCCAACTCCACTAAAGGCCGTAGTAAAACAATGCGTTCCATCGAGTGGGGAAGATGCACCCACCTGCTGTCTAACATTGCATTGTGGGCCGAATGAGCAGCTCCATAATGGACCAAGTGCCCAGTACGGGGAGTGAGGTTCGCAGTGAGGGCGGAGAGATAGGCCGGAGTCAAGTTTGTTAAAAAATGTTGTACACCATCAGTGCAACAAAACTTTCGTCAATAACACTGTGACCTTAAAAGTGAAAAAAACGCATAATCGGCAATGTTTATGGCAATGGCCGTTCCTCATAGAAGAACAATTTCCCTGAAACGCTTTGACTGACTGCAGCGGGAATCCAGCTCATACATGCTTCGGGCTATTAAAAAAAGCGTAATAAATATTGAAGGAGTTTTGTTTATTTCATCGACGTTATAAATGTGGCCAGCCACGCATCGATAAAAATACGCGTGCGGATTTTGATCTCAGTAGCTTCCAGCTCAGGATGGAAGCTTTGTAAACGTCTTCAATGTGCTGGGCAGTGGGTTATATGCTGAAGGCAAGCGACACATGCAACCAGCGGTAGCAGTGTTTCACCTTGATGCATCTACCCTCTGTATTTACACAAAAGAGCTCTCTAATTTAATCTCACTTCTTTGCTGGCCTCCCTAATTAAATTGTGGAAATGTATGACGACGCCACCAGAGGTTACCTTATTCATCACTTTGCCATTTCATACAAATGTGAAAAATAATGCACTTTGGTTTTGTATGTTACTTGGTGGCCAATGAACATACGTGAAAGTCATAGATCATTCCAAATCTGCTAACCACAAATGTCCAATTGCATTTCTATTAATTCAATATATTTGTTGAGTAAAAACTCGCCCCTCACTAAAAAGGGCATTGCTATACTTTACAGAATTAATGAAACAAAGGTAATGTTACCTATAAAATCAAGACAGATATACAAATATCAAAATAACGAGAATTACGCAAGGAAAATCTAAAGAGTAAAAAATTAGTCTTGCAGAGTTTCCTGAACTGTTTGGTGTTTGGAGCCAATCTGAGGGCCGCTGGAAGAAAGTTCCACATCGTCGGCGCCACACTCCCAGTGTAGAATGACAAATTCTAGGTCAGGCTAGCAGGGCCTGGCCTACGGAGCGCAAGGTATTTATCTACCAGACGTTTGGGGCGGGGGTGGTGGATGCGACGGGACTGTAAGTACTGAGGACCAAGGCCTGTGTGAGCCTTCTAAATATTGTCTACATATATCTTAGATCGTAACTGGGGCAGCAGGGTGGCTTGGTAGTATAATACTTATGCCTCACGGCAAGAAGGCGCTGGTTGAGATGCCAGACTTGGGTGCTTTTCAGTGTGGGGTTTGTATGTTCTCTCATAGTTCTGCACGGATTCCCTCCGTCTTCTCCTGGTTTATCCTCCTTCCTCCCCCCAACCCACCCACCCACTCCCATAGGTGAAATCGACATACAATGTCAATCTCAAATTAGCACAATAAAAAAATACCAGACAAATTACTTCCATAGCAATCAACGCCCTCTACTGGCAGACGAATTCTCCCGGGCAACTGCCACTGGGGCACGCTCTCGGCTCCACCTCGCTGCAAGCATCGCCCCCTACTGGCTGATTGACGTCCCTCACCGAGCCAGGTGTTGAGTCACCTTTTGTCACACAGGGACAGCTTCCAAGAGGGGATATGCTGTCTGAGACGTTCCTTCACGTAAGAGAGTGCAATATGAATGCACGCGCATTCATTCTAAAGCTAAATATTGTTTTTCAGTTTCAGTTTAATTTATTAGGTATAGCCCTGTGAGTGAGCCATTCGGCTCTTGAATCGGGTGCAACCGCAACAAACAAAAAACAAAAACATGAACAAGAAAACATCTTAAAGTGACTATGTGACTATGTTCAAACGGAAAATCCAAGAAAAGACAGCAAAATATTGCAGAAAAAGCACCATACACCAACGCTGTGTGCAAAAATCCCAGTGGGATGCAAGTCAAACAACAACAACCACAAGACAACTTAGATTAAGGCCATCAGTCTAACTACGTACTACAACAAACAAACATAAAATAATAGCTGTTTTGTCGGAATATGTCTTATGTTGTACTACGCAATATACATGACAATATGAATGTTCAGCCCTCTGTCAATCTACTGCTGGATGAAGGCCTCACCACACCATATTGTTCACGAAGGTTTTTGACCATACTTCACCACGCTGGTCATTGCGGGTTGCTGATTGCGGGGGCCCAGGACCAGTTCAGATTTGGATTGCCGCCACTGTTAGCCACGGCTCGGAATCTAACTCCGGTCGCCAGGTTTAGAGTGCAGGATGCCGCATTACTTCTGTTTACACGTTGAAGTGTAACATATGAATACAGCAGAGTGCAATGGGGGGGGGGGGGGTGATGTAATAAAGATTAAAATCTATAATGGGCACGTGCTGGAATATTTTTTATAAGGGTCTAATTTGTAAGCATTCGGCATAAAGGCTACAGGAGCGCACTTGAAATCATCACCATCACCCGGGGATAATATAGAATGTCTATTACAATGTCATTTAAAAATATATCTATAAATGCTATACGTACAGTGTATATTTGGATTGCGAATGGTTAAAAGGTCATATATTTAGTTTTTTTATCCCATTCTTTCAAAAAATTAAACAGTCATAGCATTTAAAAGAACAAAATAATAGCGAAGAAACTATTTAAGGGGAAAATAAAGTTGTTGCATTTATTGCAAGTGAAAATTCCCTAGAAAATCAAGAAAAACAGAAACATAACTTGTATGCATGCAGCGCACTACATGGCATCATAGTTACAGACAACATTATCATTTGCCACCATTGCATTGCACGGTGTGCTCATGTTATGTTGCAAGACTACTTAAAATATCTCTTTAAAGCAGTAGTGTTTCCATCGTCATTATCTCTGTTGTATAAAATGTGATATGGTACTAAGGCAGGACAGAATATTTGCATACTGCTTTGCCCGTGATGTCTCATTGCCAGTTCATTCGCTTGCCATGGTAAAGGACTTACGTCTTTGAAAATCCAATTGTTGTGACTCGGACGCTCTCCAGCGACGTTACGTATGGATTACTTCTAACAGACCGCAGTGCATATTGCAGTACACAACTCAAAGTCAAAGAATGTGCATTCGCATATTACAATGTTGCTATTCACTGAGATCGTTTAATTTCAATAATGGATCTAAAATTCCTCAAATATGTTCCATAAAATATCAGCGTTACGTAAATATGATTGTCGGCCATGAGGGTTCAAATGTGTGGTGCCTTGATTGGCAGTCACAGTTCCCCAGAGGACAATGTCCCTGCCATGCAATGGTTGTAGAACGATCGGCGCCCACTGAGCTGAAAGGTAAAAGTTAAATAGAAGCTCACCCTCTTCAACGGAGTGTATGCCCCCACATCCCATCACTGATGCACATGCTGTTTCATTCAAAAGATGACTGCTGTGCATGCATTCAATTACCTGCGGGGCGATCGACATTTGTCAGCGGATTAGACTATCACTAGTCCACACTAAAAGCCAGCAGAAGAGGCTTAGTTGGACGAAGCATACCATTCAGATATCGCTAAGGAAAGTATGGTGAGTAAAGCCTCACCAATTAATGGTGCAGCATCCCCAATACATGATGGATGGCCATTTTTTAAATATAAAACGTTATGTTTTTTAAGCAAATGTATTTTGATTGTGCTGTTGGTGTCATGCGCTAAGATGGAGTAGCTCTGCAGAAATCTCAGAGAGCATTGCGACGCAGTAGGTAGCAACGCTCTCCCACCTACGCTGCATATGAGAAATCGGTTTGTAACATCACAGTCCAACCAATATGTGTATGTATGGATGTTGAACTGCTTTCCCACCGTACGTAGCCAACCGTGCTAATCAGGGTTGCGGGGGAAAGACAACAAACTAAAGAAAATAAACTATTTAATTCTCAGTGGTGAACTTGAGCCTAATTAAATACAGAAACACATTTTATGCGATGGGTATTTTGCACAATCATTGGTGACTGGACTGAAACCATCAACTTCCTCCTCTTGACAGCCCAGTTATTCAAAGGCGGCTGCTTGGATTAGAACCCAGGTCTCAGCAGTCCCAGGTCAGTGTTGTTAACCTTTGAGCTTACCGGCCACCTCCCGTCAAATTTACCTTTCTAATAAATTGTGGGCTGGAATAAACTTAAACTTAAACGTGCCATACAGACATTTAAACCCTCGGAGAACGTCGAACGAGACTCCCTTTGTTCAAAGGCATGACATGTGACATGTTGGAAAGCCAGTCTATTTCGGGACCCCCTGCAGCAAGTTTGTTAATTAAATGTATTCGGTTACTAAAAATGTGCCCCATATACACATTATCGTTCCATACCACAAACAATAACAAGTACACGATTAGACAGCTCTCTTAGTCACTACCGACAAAGGGAAGAAAGTTGTCATGACCAATGAGTCTGTTCCTGCACATACGTCAGTTGTATGTGTTTCATTAACTGTCATGATCTACTAGAACGTGAGTCGAATTCATTTTGCTTATTTACTGGAAGTGTAACAATGTAGCGCACAATGTCGATTCCGAATCTCGCAGCGCATACATAGTTAATAATTCCTATTTTTGTGAGCTCATATGTAGGCTACGACAGCAGTGTAAATGTGGTATATATGACAGCGGTATAGAAGTGTCAATGGGTAAACACCTAATTTAGTAGGTCGGCAGCTCTCGTATGGTGGGGTAAAGTGTGGGTACTCCAACCTCTTCCAACACGTCTTTCCAGCATGGAGTAGCAGGCCAAGGTACCCTCTATGAGGGGCTCTCCAAAGCTCCCTCGAGATGAAATCCTCCTGCTAGCAGTGGCACCAGTAAGCAATTGCAGGGCTGCACCTTTACCTTATTTTATATGTAATTGGTTCACGTGAACTCTTCAGCCACTCGTGGGTGTTATATTGATCATAGTGTAAGAATAATACTAATATCATGGATCATTGAATTGGATCGCGACCCCGAATCACAATTCATTTAATCACGAGGCGCTTAATTATGACGCAGACAGGCGTATAACAATGCCTCACGTCATGTATTATGACAAGCGTGCAAACACAGAACAATGCAATGGCATTCTCCCTTTGTATAAATGATTTATTTTTATTTTATTTTATTGGCATAATTTACAAAAGGAAATGACACAGAAAATGAAATAGACTGCATCAACAATGCGTGAAGAATTGGAAGCATCCTCAAAAGGTATTCAAATGAGTCCGGGTCGTTCATTGTCTGGAAAAAAAAACCCCTGATATCTAAAAAGTGAAATCAATATTAATAGACGATGCACCTATCAATACAATCCTGGGGGGAAAAACACGTTCAGCATGGTGTTTCAATGACTTATTGAGCATCAGAGGATTGAGTCAAATGAAAATTGACAATAATTTTTTTGTGGGTAGAGCCAGAATTTAAAAGATGTGTGCTTTCTATTTTCGCTAATCGAAGAATTTGAGACAAGGGGGGGGGGGGGGTCCATTGAGCGCGTATTTATGAACAAAAATCAATGATGTTTGACAAGAGCGAGGCGTGCATTTGTGTGAGCAGGAGATTGTATCTGAAGCGAATTAAACACTTATACGACATGATTGCATGATCACTCAGCGGTGGAACGAGCAACTTGCAATCGGAAGCTTGCAAGTTCAACTCTTGGTTGGGGATTAACTCAGCCTATCATCTCTCCGGGGTTTCTAAAATGAGTACAATTTTGCGAGGAAGTCAACAATGGTTGTATGAATTATTGGTTCTTTAGGTAAAGTCACGTAGAAGGGAAATAATAAAATAATGAAAATTTCATTCTCACGACATTTTTTTTCACCTGATGACGATTGCTTGTGTTGCAATCGAAACGTCGTGAAAATTGTATTGTTTTATTTTTATTATTTTATTATGTCCCTTCTACGTGACTTTACCGAAAGAACCAAGAATATGAATCCCTGCAGTCACGAAAGCTTTAATTAGAAAAATAGTTGTATGTATGATGAACTTCTTTCGCACCGTACGTACCTATCAGTGCTGATCGGAGGTGCGAGGGAAGGGCAACAAACTAAACGTAAAACGCCGTTATAAAGAAATGAGTTTTCAATCGAGATGACTGCAAAGTGCATAGCCCCAGTGGCTTCCTAATATCGGCAGGAAGAGCATTCCACAGCCGCAGAAGCGCACCTGAATGTGCGCGATGCATTGACCGTCTTTGTTCGAAGGATGACCAGAGTTTGCGTCATGGTTTATGCTCCGAGACAGAGGTTGTCCTCTGGATCGACTCGCGGAATTTCATCCACTATCCCAGGACTAGAAACTGAAGATGAGCATTGCCTCAATGCTCATTTGAGCAACAGCTGTCTGGCAGTAAGTGAACTGTCAGACAGCACTGTAACCTCTACATACCTCAATAAAAACTCAACATTGTTTTAGAACTTCCAAAAACAAAGGTCATGCAAGGTGAGCTCCATGGCTTAGCAAACGATATTTCAACAGGCCAGAAGAAGTATGCTTTCAATGTTCTCATTAAGAAATATGAAGTGAAGAGATATTTAATTGGTTGTGGAATATGACACGCATACCTCTTTTGCTTGAGCAGCTGTTAAAAGGATTCCTACCAATTTGTCTCTGAAAAAAATGTGGTCCCATGTACAACCTGCCAATTTGTGTCAAGTTGCCATTGCTTAATGCAATTCACCTTTATAATGATCCGCCTATTTAAAAATGAATCGAGACATTATTTCATCACACCCTCAAGTATTTTTTTTACAAATGAATAACCGTTCACATGTTCCTATGACACCTTCGTTTTATTAAGATAAAAGCAGCGCAACAGAAAGCATGTTCCACGCAAAAAAATACGTGTTTACATAACGGTGAAGCGGTGGCACACCAGAGTAGCTTCTGGAGTTACGAACCCAGCAATATGATTCTAGATTTGAAGCTTTCGTGACTGCAAGGATTCATATTCTTGGGTTTTTTTCGGTAAAGTCACGTAGGTAAAAAAATTAAAATTAATAAAAGTAAAATAAAAATAAAATAAAAATCACGACGTTTCGGAGGCAACACAAGCCTCCATCTTCAGGTGGAACCGTCACAGCACGCTCGCTGTATCAAGTGATCTGAGTTTAGAGCTGCCAGACAAGGTGAACATGAGTCCCAAGCGATATCTGGACCTGCGCTTAACGGTGTGGTGAGGTGGCGTCAAATAACCCCCACGATCAACACGGCCTGGCGAGGTTTTTCATTTGGCAGTGGTTTGATAAAAGGCCGGTTATTTTTTTTATTATTAACATAGCAGATAAATAAATGCTGGACACCAAAATACCAACAGGCATTCTCCATCATACTCGACCGTGATTCTTCAGTAGGTAGACATTCAATGTGGCTACTCCTCACGTGTCCTGGGCTTTCCGATAAATCGTGGCCTACAATTATAATAATACACTTTGAATTTATTTTTCCTACAACAACATCAATAAAGTTATATCATCCATATCCCCCCCACTCCTCTCTCTTCTCCCCACCCCATCATGGATCCATCACTGGGGAAAGTCACTGGTGGCATGATGTTTACAAGAAGAATACGCAAAGCTTAGGGCCCCAAGTAGCTCAGGTTCCCTCTATTCTAGGCAAACAAGAGGCCTGCACCAAATAACATCGAATATTCACGTCTTCTTTCACTACACAACCCATCGTCTCCGTCTCTCGTCTCACTATACAGTATCTCTGCGCTGTCTGCATCACTCATCTCGCATCTGCTCATCTCTTGTCTGTCGTCTGCATCTCGTGCATCCCACGACATCTCTATACTTTCGACACCTTTCATCGCTACATCTCCATCTCTCATTCACATCTCACTTCAACTACGTCTCTGTGGTCTACATCGCTCCCGTAATATCTCTAAATTTAGATTGAAAACTCATTTCTTTAGAACTGTTTTGTGTGTTTAGTGTTGTTGTCCATCCCCCGCACCCGCCATTAGCACGGTTGGCTACGTATGGTACGAAATAATTCCAACATACATACATATTGCCCATAGACTAACACTACCCAAAGACTCAACACTGCACCTCGAATTAGCACGTTTGGCTACGTATGGCACGAAAGAAGTTCAACATACATGCATATTGGCCACGCACTTTTTGTTTTTGGTCATCTCACCGGGAGTTTCCAAACTGAGAAGGGGCCAAGGGCCCACAAATAATGATTTCTGCTTATAGTCCCTCCAGTGACTCTCAGCACCGCCACTGGGCACACGATGGGGTTTGTGTAACGTGGATTCTGACTCGAATGGGGCAGGGTCCAGGGTCAATGCAGCGGTGCCCTCCGTCTCTCCGTGAGTTGCGTGTCCACACACACCACCGCTGGCATTGTGGCAAACATTCACCCACAAATTGACGCTCCGGGTCGCCCTCTTCACCTCGGCGTCGAGGATTAACGCAGCCTTTGTGTGATTGTTTGCCTGCGTGCAATGTGCGCGTATTTGTGTTGCTTGTATCCAACGCAAGTTTTCGAAAAAGGGCAGGCGTCGGTCCTCTGTTTACCCGGTGCAGGGACGTGGGCACGCGAATGAAGAAAATTTGCTCGCAAGGACAGAGGTGCGAATAGGAATATCTCAGGCGAAGGAGATGGAATTAAGATGCTCGAACCGGTGAAGGGCAGAAGGGGTGAAGGGAGACCGAGGGTGAGATGGAAGGATGCAGTGGAATTAGAAAGCAGGGCAGTGCATGTGAAAACATCTGAAGAGGGCATATCAATGATGTGGTGCATACACACTTTGTTAATTATGCATGCTGGCATACTTTAATAGAGTTCATAATTTCCCTACTGATACTATGTCTTGTTTAAATAGCACAAACTGACGCGTGGTTCATCTAGTATACTACATTTTTTGACAAGACAGAAAGTTGAATTGAAAAATGTCAAAGTAGCTTTATGTCTGCATAGTTTGTTAAGAAAATTCTCTCTCGTGTAAATTTCAGGATGCCTTCTTTTCACCTGCTGTCGGAACTTTGCTGAATTGAGAGTTGAGACTCCCAAGGATCAGGGCCCAGGGCTGCAGACACCTGGACAACATGGAACATTGCTCCGCGGTTGGGCAGGGCAGCAGGGAGCAAGGATCGCTTACAGGCAGCAGGGTCCCGCTCACGTCGTTGTTAAGAGGTCAGGAGTCCGACCTTGAGTTCAACGGCGGCAGCAGCAAGCACGGAACGTGCATCGCAACCCAAACCGGTTGTTCTTTTTTCCACAATTCGGTTTGGAACGTCTTGAACCCAACATGTTTCGAAGGTGGTGGAACTTTGCCACGCTGGCTTTGCCGGGTCGTGCGTCTGGTCACACCTTCACACGAACTGCGATCACCCCGTCTCACCGTCTCGCCTCCTACGACGGTTCAGATCGGAATCGGAATATTACAGTGGAGGAATCCGATTAGCTATGAAGCTCGTTTTACACTTCTCGGGACACCCTCCCACACCACTAGAGCTACAACACTTCGCCTGCGATATCCGATACATTACAAAGGTGGCAGTTCCCCAAACCACGCCGTTCATCAGCAGCGAGTCACACCGATCAACACTCCTGAATGCAACTTTCTTCCGACATGCACATCTGACAAGGGCCCAAGATTATTTTAAAATATCTAACCGTTGCAATTAAATAATAGGTTAATTTACCATAAGAGGTTTTTGGGTTACATCCCAACAGATCAAATTAGTAAGGGTTGTCACATTAATAAAACATGTCAATTAGTTCCGAGTTCAGCACACCAGCGTGTTGGAGAGTAAACCCACAATATTTATAATTTAACGACACATTTATATTTATGCAATCGAACCCAAAAACCTCTATCATGGATAATATTGGTCGCGATAGCCTACGTGTTAGATTGGTTAATTTACAATACCAATTTTTTTAAACTACAAAATACCAAGAAGGAAAGGAAAATAGCTACAAAATATTAAAATCGTCCTTTCCTGGTCTTGGCAGTAAATTTTTTTTTATACATTTTAATTAACCTGATACTTTGTGTACAGGTTCACTGAAGCAGCAACTAGATTACTAAACCTACCCAATGCCGCGTGTTGTCCGGCATGACGAATGACATTTCAATCCTGAAGAAGGTCTCGGCACGTCGAGCTAAATGTCGGACATCATGCCGGAGAAGTCACAGTGCTCTACAATGACGACGAAACAATAACACCACCACCACCACTCTCACCACTCGCCTGGTCGTGTCACGCAACATCTCTGTCCAGGTGCGGTAACCTCGTTCTTGCGGTGATGGGTATGTTGGTGGTTGTCTTTGGCAAGAGAACGCGTAAGCTTCCTTGAAGTTTTGCGCGCATATTTGTGGCAGAACTTTCACCAGAACAGGGAGCCCAGGGGATTGATGTCGGTTTTTGGTGTTTTTTAATAATGATGAGCATCGCTATTTGATTGTTCCTTTTCGTGGTGAATCCAACCTGTCACGTGTTTTCGTCGTCACCTTAAACTAAACGAAAATTAAAAACGAAGCCATTTTCTATTTTACCAGGCAAGGCCTGACTGAAGCGACCTGGCCACAGATGAAAGCCCAATGAAGTGGCTCATCATGTGGAAATATAGAGCAGCCAGACGTGACGTTGCTTCTAAATGGGGAGACAAAGACCGGAGGGCCAAAATAAAAATCCACACGACCACGTGGAGAGAAAGAGAGAGGCACGCAAACTCCAAATACACAACAGGTGTCAGGATCGGGATCGAACCCACGACCTCCTGTATGCCAGGCGAGGTAGTTGACATCTCTCCACCGCGGTGCCGTCGACGCAACTAATACCGTCGTTCTGGCAAAATGGACGCCGTTAACTCGAATCCAGATACGGTGAGTGGAGCGAAATTCCAAAAAGGACCCTTTCAGGGGCCAAAAACTAATCGGATGAGGTGTCCGAGTGGACCAGCTAAACATCGAAGGACTCGCAAGGCCTAAATGTGACAGGCATTTAGCTCCTAGAACATCTTGCCATTCGCAATAACGTCAATGCTTTAATGCTTCTCCGATCGGTGAATCCTCTGCAACGACGCTCTCATGTTTCTATGGACATCGTCTGTGAGAGTGTCCGTTTTATTTGCAATTTAATTGCAATCGTAATTATCAATGTCGGTGGCAAAGCTGTTCTCCTTCAAAGTAAACGCTGAGCCCGTGAAATTGGACTGCAGCATATTTGCATATGCACAAGATGTGTGTGTAATGGTGTGTTTCTGTTTGAAATAGAGAAGCTATAGTGGACGTAGAAAAGTGAACTCATTTTTTTTAATGGTTTCCTTAAACATAACACTTGCCATTTGACTAATGTAAATTCATAATTCGATCGAAAGTTTTGGCGTGATGGAAAGTGGTACTTAGTGAAATCAATGTTTGGGCAATTAGGTTAATAATTAGAAAGACATGTTTGACATATGAATCATGAGAAAATACTGCATTCAGCCCAAACTGACTGTGAATACCAACACACTGGGTCGTCTGTCGCCAAGGGAAATATGATGGAATAGTGATCATGCTTGTTAATGCAAACTATTTTCTCATTCTTGTAACATGTGAAAGAGAGTAAAAGAGAGAGAGACGGTAATTTACAGCGTGTGAGAGAAAAAGAGAGGGCCAGGGAGGGAGAGGGTTAGTTTTGAAGGAGGAGAACAAACATTGAAAATATAACGAGCAATAATAATAATACCTGTAAAATATTCTATTATGTAGTCGAATTTATTTTTGTTGCTACTTTTGTCATTTTATAAAAGAATACAATTACACTGCTTGGAAAATATATATATATTATAATAGCAATATTTACTCATGATTCGTATTATTATTTCACTCAGGAGGCTACGTTCAGTTCCAGCATCAGATCACTGAGCCAGTTGTAGATGTGGCACTCATTCTTTTAAGCACCACCGGATGGGCACGGTTGGCTACGTACGGTGCGAAAGAAGTTCAACATACTTACGCGCGTAAGCGTTGCATTGACAATGATGTCTCGAGGCAGCAATTCTCACAACTGTGTCCACTCAGCTTCTTGGTTCTTTAGGTAAAGTCACGTAGAAGAGAAATAATAAAATAATAAAAATAAAAGATAATAAAATGAAATTCTCACGACGTTTCGGCCACAATGCAAGCAGCCGTCCTCAGGTGAAGAAACAGCTGTCGGAAAGACAGCGTCTTAAGCAGCTGTCGGAAAGACAGCGTCTTAAGCTGTTTCTTCACCTGAGGACGGCTGCTTGCATTGTGGCCGAAAGGTCGCGAGAATTTCATTTTATTATCTTTTATTTTTATTATTTCCCTTCTACGTGACTTTACCGAAAGAACCAATAATATGAATCCCTGCAGTCACGAAAGCTTTAAATCGAAAAAAAAATTGTGTCCACTCAACTGCAAATTGTTCGATGATTACAAATTCCCACTTGTTCTGAACACTTGGTGTAACTGTGGTGGAACGAGTAAAGCGCACAGAGGCAGCCAACCTCGTGACCACCACAAACACGTGAGGCGCATCGAGTTGTTCAACGTAAGGGGAAAAAACATGTTTTTCTTGGCAAGTTGTAATTATTAAAGGCTCAGCAAATCGTGTTTACCTATACAGTGTAAATGACCGCAATGACATGAGCCACCACACCCTCTCAGCACTCGCTGGCACGGTGGCTACGCCCTCGCCGCCACCCACTTAAGGCAAGTCTGCGATCGTGGCATCATTAGTGGTCGAATGGGCATGTTTTGGTCTGAAACAAGCCGGACGTAAATTGCTAAAAAAAAATGCGAAAATGAATCCTGATTTTTTTTTGTAAACAAAAAACAGCCCCCCCATCATGCCAAATTATGGAGGATGAGAGGCAACATAGCTACATGAATGGGGCCTTTCATCTGATGGGACAACGCCAAGAGCACAATTGTAACGAAACATTGGAACAAGGCACGGTAGTAAAGTAAATTAATGTATTCGTAGATGAAAAGTAAGCACGCACATGCGGCTCAAGCTTAGGTAACTCATCTTTCAGAGGACTGCTGTAACACAGACCGCCCGCAAACCATATTCCACTGCAGTTGATAAGAGACACGGGAACATACCTCCATCAAAGCGAGAGACACACTGCCACTCCACACACAATACAAAACGGCGAACAGTTCCACGTACGGCAATTATTCCTTTTACCGCCATGAAATTATTGATCTCATCAGCTTGAATTCACTCATCCTTCCATAACTGTATTGTTGTATTGTCAGGAGGCCCCTTTTCTTCGGTCCCTCGTGTGCCCTTTGAAAAATGTGAATTACTTTATTGGATATTAAAAGCGTTCCCTTGCCACTGCCGCCCGATACCTAATTTAAATAAACATATAGCTTAGCTCAGATTGCTCACATTAGCCGCAGAATATATTGAGAGCTTGGGTTCGCCAGGGGAAACACTCGGGCACAGAATTGTAAAGCAGTACAGAGGGAATTCATTACAGGAGGCTTATTAAATTTAATTTCATATTGCTTATGCTTTACACGGAAAATGCAGTCTCTAAGCACGTTCCCTTTTGTAAAACCCAAATGATTTCGCGTAGATACGGGTCCGAAATAATAACAATGACATGAGCGTGTCATCATTAGCCACGATTTATCCACTGCTGGGTGAATGCCTCCCAAAGTCGTTGCCAACCTCTTTCGCGGTCGTGCAATGTAAAACAATCCATCTTAGCCCCCTTTCGCACGAGCCGACTTCACCGCTCCGTCTCCGCGGTAAACGTTCCCCCTCGGGCACATTACGACCTTTGACCCGCGCCTCGGCAAATGCACGCGGGGGATTTGCCCGTTTGCGCGAAGGTTCGATCACCGCGGCATCGTGAAGATTCAAACGTCAAGCCTTTGCGGTGGACGTGAGGTGACTGTTCCACTTGAGAGGCGAGGAATAATAGGCGACGCAGTTCAGGTGACATTTTCTGTCGTCAGGTGACATTCGCACACAGGGATGCTCTGACACCCAGCGGCGTGGGCAATACAAATATTATCACGTTACCCTGACCCTCACTCTACCCCCCTCACCCTGACACCTCCCTTGTCCTCGTGCATGACGGAAGCCACGTAAATATACAGACGTCTTTGTGGTGTTTTAAAAAAATACCGCGTAGTCGCGTGCGGTGTCTCTGTGCTTAATTTGATCGGGAGACTGCATTGGCAGCGGTGCGTCAATTAATATGAACACTGGGCAGGCAACATTTTGAACAATGGACCTTTGTCACAGCACATGATGAAATAGAACCATTGTCTCTAACGTCGCCTGTGACATATTTTGTTCCTTTCAGGGCAGTTTTATTGACAAACGTGTTGAGATTTGTATACGTTATATTTAGGTCATTTATTCTGCATACAGATGCTTTGAACAATAAGTTGATACCCCAGTGGGCTTTGCCTGGTAGGATGGGGATGTTTTCGTGTTGTCTCTGTGTACGCGTTTTTGGTGATTTGTTGACCTTTCTTATACTTTGCACTCCTATCGTGTTGTTGTGCACCGTTTGTTGTGATAACGTCCTCACCCGCCCCGACTGGACATCTGTGAAAACGAGCTTCATAACTCACAGGATTCCTCCTGCAGTATAAACAAATATTCTGATCAAATTGAAAATGTTTCGTAATCACGACAGTGAGCGATGACATTTGAATAACACCGTCGTTTAGCGGTTTGACATTGGCAGTTCGAATCATTTTAAAGCAGCTCTTGCTACTGACCATTCTCTCCATGTTCAACTCTACATTTGATTGGGGAATAGTGTTGTGATTTTTGTTATATAGGTCACAAATTTGTCACAATGATCATGATTTTATATACAATTTATTCAACCAACATTTAATGCGACTAAGATTGAATGTGATCAGAAGGGGAATTGCAAAATATCACATGTCTATCATAAATATTTTCAAAGCATAACAAAATTATCTTGTCAGATTTACAATATTGCTGAATGCATGTAATGCATTTCGCGGTTGCATTTCTTGACCCTTTTGAAGTACGCAAACGGATGATACGCCGAGTGTAATAAACAATATTCTATTGAGAGTGGTGATAAAGGGTCTCCTTGCATTCTGATGAGTGGAAATGCGCCCTCGAAGAAAATTTGGCTTTTGAAAGACCCCCAAAGCGAATTGTGCCATCTGTAGATGTTTTATTGCAATTGCTCTTTTAGTTTCACACCACGGAAAGCAATTTTTGAAAACACGTTCAATGCAACCAATGCAAAGTAACGTCAGCTACAATGTATGCATTAATGCTAAAATAAATGCATTCGTTAAAATCACTAATGCAAAATGTGAAACTACCTTATCTGTGCATTAGCTGCCTCTTGAAATTACCCCCTTGGCAAAGATGAAAAGAGGCATTTCTTCATGTTTCAGTCTCCATTGCCTTTGTGCTGCTGTGCGTGTCACCGTGCGTGCAACTGTGTCCTGTTGTGTCCCATGCATCTGTCCTTGTCTCTGTATGTCAAACTTGACAGCAATTTTTTAGTTATGATCCAAGACCACAATCTCTCGGCTGAGATTACTTTTTCAGGTGAAAGGTTAAGAGGTCACGGTTACAATGTTTCCAAAAGCATTCACAGTCGCAGACTTTATAAGGTTCAGAGAGCAGCATTCACAAAAAATGCCTCTAGCGACACAAACTGCCCAGTAGTTTGTGACACGGGCATGTGAAAGCCTAGAGATTCCATTTGGAATGTTTGTAAATGCAGCAACTCAGAAATACTTTTGTAGCTTTCAGAAAAAACTGCAGTTGTATATTTTTCGGGTCACTAGCTTAGATATATGTCAAACACAGCCCTGCTCCTGCTTTGTCATTGCACGTATATCACGTGACTGTGCAATGTGCGATTATGTTTCTAAAACGTATCACAGTACCCAATGCAATTTGTACGCAATGAAAGAACCAAAAATATTTTTGATTTGAAGCTTTCGTGACTGCAGGGATTCATATTCTTGGTTCTTTTGGTAAAGTCATGTGACTTTACCGAAAGAACCAAGAATACCAAAAATATCTTAAATTAGATATTTTTTACGTGAGCGCCCGCATTTAAATCTGACATTTAAGGCTACTGTGTGATCACCTCGGCTCTTGACCATGTCAAAGGGCTGAGCAAGCATGACCTAAACGTAGAGTCCAATGTCTTATCCACCATCTGAAGCCAAAACTCGTTTTTAGTATGTCCGATGATGAATTAGATTTTGCGCTTAATTGAATTTTAAAAATAATAATTCACGGTATGTGGCGTCTAAACGCCGAAGGGCTGATGTTGCAGTGTGATGGTTTACCGCACTGCAACCCGGAGGTCGCCACTTCGATCTCCCGGCATTGGAAGTTGAAACAATGGGGGCAAGTTTCTTCAATGTCCCCACTTGCGCCACAGTTCAGCGATCAGTCGCTTACGTGTGGTGGAGTGAAGAGTGGGGACTCCCGGAGATGTTGCTCGACGTTTTGGTAACCCCCCCCCCGCCCGCATCCCCTGGTCCCCGCTGTTGTGGCACCGGCATCGCACTTCCAAGGCATCTGGCCAACTTGAAAGAGTAGGCCAACATACCCTACGGAGGAACCTTTTCGCTAGCAGTGCAGGCAATTGCAGGGGCTGCATTTTTTATTTTTACCTTGACCTAAATGCTCGCAGGATATACGACATACCTAATTATGCACAAGCAGGACAGATTGAGCAGCGGTGCACAAGCCATCTCAAGCGGCGACGTAGCGACTTGTGCCGTCACGTTGGGGTGATAGCCCGAGGCGGCGACATGTCGAATGTGTGCGAGCAGAGGAAGCACAGGAGGGTGACCATTGGTGGTGGAAGGGCAAAGAAGCGCGAAGATTTTCATCGGGAAAGTAACTTCACGAACAGCAGAGGCGACAAAGAACGGATCTCACGGTTAGACAAGGGAGAATTATAATACTCCGATTGATGCTCCTACTGTTGTGGAGTGACTCATGCAGCCAGCTATGGCTGCAGGGTTTTGGTAGTACATGTTGTTTATGCCATTTATTGTGAAAATTCCGTCACAGTTCCTATGATCACTGTTTCATTGGTTTCATGGCTTTATTTTGGTGATTTCGAAAAGTGTATTGGTTTAGCCATGTTTGTTTGTTGTAGTACAGAGTTAGACTGATGGCCTTAATCTAAGTTGTCTTGTGGTTGTTGTTGGTTGTTTGACTTGCATCCCACTGGGATTTTTGCACACAGCGTTGGTGTACGGTGTTTTTTTCTGCAATATTTTGCTGTCTTTTCTTGGATTTTCTGTTTGCACTCAGTTACATACTCACTTTAAGATGTTTTTTGTTCATGTTTTTTGTTTGTTGCGGTTGCACCCGATTCAAGAGCCGAATGGCTCACAGCGCTATACCTAATAAATGAACTTGAACTTGAACTAGAAACAGGTACAGAGAGAAAGAGAGGGCAGACATCTCCTGGCTGCTCAGGACCTCCAGGGGTTCAAACGTCTTCGTTTGCCCTGTGTGCCATTGTTGTTAAGACCAGCCTAAGATAGCACACACAGCAATTACCTCCTGGCCCGTCATTTAGATATCATTTGCAAAAAAAAATGCATACATTTAAGGAGTTACAAAGGAGAATAGTGGCACGTGACATTTTTTCTGCAACTTTTCATATTGTTTGGTTATGGTAAATGTTACAGAATAATCAGTGTGCCGTTAAAATAATGAATCCGAATCAGAAAGGGTTTTTATTCGCCATGAAAGTTCGCACAGACAAGGAATTTACTTTGGCAGGAAGGTGCATACATGCAACATATAGGCATCTTAAATCTTAAATAAGTGGTGTACACGTCTAACTATACTAAAGGTACAAAGTCTAACTAATACTAAGGAGCTAAAGTATATAAAAAATTAATTAAATAAAATATACAATAGCTATAATATACAATATAAAATTTCTAAAATACAAATAGGGTAACAGTGCAAATATGGCAGGGTGTCATTGTGCAGATATTGTGTTAAAATCAGTTTAAATGTTAAAGTCAGTTTGAGCGTTAAAGTCAGTTGAGCCCCTGGCCTTGTTGACGAGGCCAGCAGCGGATGGGAAGAAGCTGTGTTTGTGACGTGAGGTTTTGGTTCTGATGGACCGCAGCCTTCTGCCGGAGGGGAGTAGCTGAAACAGAGAGTGTCCAGGGTGAGAGCAGTCGGCCACAATCTTCCTCGCTCGCCTCAGGGTCCTCACGGTGTTCAGGTCCTCGAGGGTAGGCAGATTGCAGCCAATCACCTTCTCAGCAGTGCGGATGATACCCTGCAGTCTGCTCTTGTCCTTGGCAGTGGCAGCAGCATACCAGATGGTGATGGAGGAGGTGAGCATGGACTCAATGAAGAACAACCATGTATCCGCAACTACACATGACTCCTGTAACGTGTTCCAAATTGTTCACGTGAAGTAAATCTTTGCAAGCATCGTGCTGCCCCCCCCCCGCCCGTTACAGGTGGACGAGTCCATGCTAACGCAGATGAATTGACACTTTGTAAATTTAGTGCGATACTTTATGCAACTAATGTTGGCAAAGTGTTGAAAAGTAGAGCACTATATTTCTCGTTTTATTACAAATAGTAACTCGACGTATATCAAAAAGTGTTGCCAAATGAATTGGCCCCTCTTTTCTGTGCATATTTGCACATTATATCCCCAAATAATAAAGCCTAAAATGCATAATGTCTTTGCTGGAATGACAAAATATCTCGCGTTAAACAAGTCGGGGTACAGCCCACAGATGACTTGTAAGATATTCATGAGTGCTTTAACAATATTCTCTAGTATAGTTTTTTTCCGACGAGGAAATTACTTCAGTATTTATGATTACGTATAAACATCCGTTGCGATGTAGAGCATTTTCGCGCTGAGCCACCTATACAGAACTAAAAAAACTATGTAAATGCGTTCTTGAAAACAGTTGTTTGTATTTTTATATTATTGGTTCTTTCGGTAAAGTCACGTACAAGGGAAATAATACAATAATAAGAATTAAACAATAAGATTTTTATTATTATTTTATTATTTCCCTTCTACGTGACTTTATCGAAAGAACCAAGACTATGAATCCCTGCAGTCATGAAAGCTTTAAATCGAAATGTTTGTATTTTGTTTAAATTATGTAAAAGTTCACATCACTGCTGCCAATGCTCGACTACAAGTGAGCCAACCCAGTTAAATGCGATCTGCATTGTCAAAACTATTCCTCGTAACAAATATGACCGTGGGAGAGATACACTTGGCGAAAGGCTTTGACGAAACATCTTGCGTGGACCTGTGTGAGGAATTCAGCGATTGGGTCTGACGAAATGTAGGCGAGCAGAGAGGGCTCCCAGCACATTGAAACCACCAACAGAAAAAAATCACCACCGTGCGATACTCATTCAAACGAGGCTATAGTGGATAAGCCGGATAAGCCACTGCCTGCCAGCAGCTGTCACGACGGCCCTACACGCTCTGAGCTTGACAGATTTCAGTGAAAAGCGCATTAATAACGTTAACTATACATTGATGGCACGGGGAACTAGTACACGTTAATGCCGTGACAAAAGATGAAACAAAGTGAAACATTTTTACACGACGATAATCTTTTTGGATTGTACCCTATTATTACGAGTCAAATTCTTGCATGAAGACGTATATCGGCAATGGCTTATTATCTTCGTATTCTAATCGACGTTAGGTATTTCATTCTGTAATAATGTTAGTGTCGCGTTAGCTAAGGAGCATACTGTATGCATTTTACGATTGTGTATGTCATACGTGCGAGTTTACGGGTTTCAATCATAATAAAAGCACTTCGAGAAATTGCTTCCATTGTTCCCGCAATAATTTATGGCCAATTTTGCCCGCCCCCCACCCCCCTTTCTCAATACACTTTGGTTGAAACGGAACCGAAATAATTAATCTTGGCAGCTGTCACGCAGACGCACTGGTTTCTCAGCGAACGGGTCTCAACAAAGCAGCGCTTGATATACCACTATTGACACAAGTCTTAACGTATATACGTGGCTTGGAAAATTCAGATATTTCAGATTTTTCTTTATACAGTACAGCACAGGTGTGTGTGTGTGTGTATATGGAAAATAACAAACCCAATTGAAAGAAAAACAACTCAGGAATAATATTTAAACTAAACTATTGTTTTTATTTTACCAGGCTAAGGCTCACTGAGCGATACGGCTCTTTTTCAGAAGCATCCTGGCCACAAATTGATAGCCCAATGAAGTGGCTTATCACGTAGACATTTATAGCAGCCAAATACTCTTAATAACATTATTACAAACTTGTTATTACGCTTGTCTTCGAATCACAAAGCGTTGGTCACCGTTGCTCAAAGTATCAACTAAACTATAAAACTGCCAACTACGTCCTTTCTTTTACCGGGTCATAAAGACATCGGTGTGCTCTGCAGCTCTTTATTTCACAAGTGTCCTGGCTGTCACTAATGACAGCTCCACGTGGCGGCGATATCAAGCGGCAGCCTAACGCCCCACACGCGCCTTTACTCAACGTGGAGGAAGGGGAACACCACCTCCACACCTATCCCCAATCCGCCTTTCGGGCAACCTGTACGTTCCCACTTTTCCTGCCTATAAACATTTTTTAAAAACTCTCATTGGCGTGAGCAAGTGGCCGAGAGCGTCCGTCGGCGTGGGCGTGTTCCCAGCGAGGCCGCCAGCCGTCGTCATCCTCCTCCGCCTCTCGTCCCCTCGTCACTTGGGTGGCTTTCCGTGAGCCCTGCAGCTGGGCAGGGCTCTCAATCTCTCATCTCTCGTGTGCGTGGGTGGGGGTTGCGACAGACAGACACCAGGAAAGTTGATTCTTTAAACTTCGCAGGTAAGGCGGCTGTTGCTGTTGTTTTGAAAATATTAAAACCCGACAGATTTGTTTAAAATCTTTATTTTGTCAAGTGTCGTCAAATACAACTTTGTGTAAGTTTATCGGACAGCGCGTCATTGGCGATGTTGTGATTGTGAGTGCGACGCGAATGGGGTGGTGGGCGAGTGTCATTGCACGACGCACGGATGAGTGTGGTGAGCGGCCCATCAGAGCGACACCCGTGGCGTCTCACCTGTACAGTGGGTTTGTGTGTGTGTGTGTATATTTTGTACATCGGGCAACATTGGCATGTAAAAATAAATTCTGATTTAACGACCGCTTCAACATCGTGAAACAAATCGTCGATGGTAAGTTGTTTATGTAACCGTGCTATTTTATGGGCAGGGTTGGAGAGAAAACCATTCTAATGGTGCGGCTATCAACTTTGTGCCACTGCAGTTGCTTAGAGTTGGAAAATGCTTTCGTTTTTATTATTATTTTACACGCTTTTATTTAACTCACTCTGTTGTTGTATCCTCAAATCTTGTAACTACATTTTAACCCACTTCCCAATGTGCTATCGACTGCAAACTTGGTATACTTATGTCATACCGATGACAAGACTATAGTCTATCATAAAAAAAATCGAAATCATATATTTTAAAACATTCTTTTGCACGCTTTTGATAAACTCACTCTGTCTGTTGTCGTATGCTCAACTCTGTTGTATCCTCAAATCTTGTAACTAAATTTTAACCAACTTCCCAATGTGCTATCGACTGCAAACTTGGTATACGTATGTCACACTGATGACAATACTATATTCTATCATTAAAAGTAAAAAATATATATTTTTAAACAATCTTTTTATATGTTATGTTTCGGCTTGGGTCTAATTGTCCACGCTCAACTCACGTTGGCTGTAAATCACCACGGCTCCTTACGTTATGGCAAGCTTCGGGGTCACTAACCTGGAGTCGTGGAGTTCTGCCATTACTCGTACGGTACATTTAATTAAAGCGTGTCTTTTTAAAGTATTTTAAAATATTTATTTCCTGTCCAATCGTGTAAAGCAGTTTTGCAGGACTTTCTGTTTGCGTGCTGCTCATTCTGCTGTTGCCGCCCCTGTTATTGTTGAGCCCTGCCAGTGAAACTTAGCAGCGGCATAACGACCCTGCTGACGCAGCACAGACAGTATCGTGGTGACATTCTCGACGGCTTCAAGGTGTCGTGCCTGGACCGATCGATGCCATTGTTTCTCGCGACGCTGTGCGATTTCATTACCGTACGTCGAAATGCAACGCCGGTCTTGAAACGGTGGTGGTTTCACATCCGCGCTGCGACAACTGTAGTCGTTCGACTTGCACAGGCGGTCTAAACAGGGACTTTTATTTTTTATTTATTTGACCAAAACTACTTTTTATAAAAAGCACCAAGGGACGGTTTGTCTCGCGTTTCACAGCCACTCCTCCTCCTCCTCCTGCGCTTGAGCAATGGTTGTGATGAACGCGATCGGCATTGTGTCGGAGATAAACGATGCGTTTTGCCAATGTACAGCTGTGTGACACACACTAAAACATTGGGCTCTTTAAACACCATCGTATCCAGAGGGCTGCGAGAACAGACATTCCTTTTTCAATTCTGGTTTTTCAGGTTAATTTACGAGCTCGCTAAATGTCAACAATGTGGCTATAGATAGTCTGCCTCTTCTGCCACTCGAGATACTTTCTGAACAAAAATGTGTCAATGCAATTGTAAGTCTCGTTTAAACAATATACATAGGCAACTAAAATATTTTAGCTTTCGCTTTGTAACAATACACTGTCATCATCAGATATGGTCAATCAACTTCTGGATCATCATCATCGCTGTGTAATCATCAGGCATGGCCAGTCAACCTCTGGATCATCATCATCATCACTTTGGAATCATCATCAGGCATGGTTAATCAACGACTGGATCATCATCATCACTTTGGAATCATCATCAGGCATGGTGAATCAACGTCTGGATCATCATCATCACTATGTGATCATCAAGTATGGTCAGTCAACTTCTGGATCATCATCATCGCTATGTAATCATCAAGTATGGTCAGTCAACTTCTGGATCATCATCAT
>CM025639.2:1239964-1256861 GCA_014621495.2 Entosphenus tridentatus | reverse complement strand
CATCATCACTATGTAATCATCAAGTATGGTCAGTCAACTTCTGGATCGAGGTCTTCACCAGCCACCACCCACCTCTCACAACCCTGTGATGTCATCAAATCCACCCAGCAGCTTCACGCGAGCCGACTTCATCTCCCCATCCATTCGGTCGACATCCCTCTGGGATGCACTCCATCCATCGTTATCACGGACCCATCGACCATCATCATCACCATCATCCCTTCCAGATGGCCAAGCCCACTCCTCTTCAACAGTTTGAATTGTGTGTCTTAGCCTGTGTATGTCCTCCAACCCATTTAACTCTGATTTCTGTATCTCTATGCAATTCCAAGCGTGCATCTATCCACGCTTCTCCACGTTTCTTTTCAGACTTTATCTCTCTGCGTTGTTGTTAATGACCGCGGTGTCTCTGAATCTTGTCATAGCAGGCACTACATACGGATTCAAAACATTCTTCTTTAGACACATTGCCGCAGTTCGTTCCATAACCATGTATCGTTTTCCAATACCTCTCCACCTTGGTCTCTTTATTCTTTCATTTTGATTCCCGGTTCACCTTCAATTGCTCACCTAGGTGCCAATATTCTGCTGTGTTTTCCAGTTCACTCCCTCTAACAGACCTCAAGAATTATAGAGTCCATCGGGAATGAACTGCAAATGATAAATAACTCAAATACAGAAGCTGAAGATTATGGTTCAGAAAAAATAGGAGCAAAATAAATGTGACTTTGTCTTTATATACGCTGAATAATGGCTGCTTAGAATGATTAACTACATACAAAAAAAGGTGTTACAACAGGACAATCTATAGCATTGTCAGCTGCATTACTTTGTCAGTCATGCTTTGCATGATATGTAGTTACACGTTTTTGCATGTATGGCAGTACTGTTCTTTAGTTAAACTGTTGCCAATTTATGTTTGAGCAAAATCGTTGTTTTACTTATGAACATGCAGGAGTACCCAAATGTAGAAAAACACCAATGTTTTTCATTTTATAATTTTTATAAAATATATTTTCACTTACAGAAAATAAAAAATAAAGTTTGGCCAAATAGAAAAATAGATCGCATAGGAAGTTTCCAGCAACAAACAGCATAATGACGCATGCTTACGCCAACATGAATGTAACTTAATTGTTGTTTGACTTTGTGATACGGACATAGTATTCGTATTTATTGCGACTTTCTTTTTTTCCCTCTAGGTTCACTCAGGCTGTCTGCGTGAAATGGACGACGTGTATTCTGGGCAATTAGCTTCCAAGAAGCGATGGCAGCACGTATCCGAACTCCCTCCCTCACTGGGGAGATGTCCACTCCGAGGCCCCTTTGGAGGAGACTCTCCGGATGGTGGCTCCCCACCCAACAGGCGACCGATCTGGCAGCTCCGAGGGGGCGACTTCGATGTGAGCGCCCAGAGCCACAAGGACGAGCCAAGACGCAGTTCCGCAGCGTTACCAGTTCCGAGGAGGACCACGGCTGACTTGACGCACGCGAGAGGACTGATGGGACCAGCACCAAGACTGCACCATTTGGCGGCCAGCAGCAGGTTGGAGAACGAGAGCGACCATCTGCCGACGTTGGGAAATCCCGGCAGACGCTTTGAAATACCCGACCGGCGTTATTTTAGCCTGGACAGAACTAAGAACCGCTTGAAAGGGCACGACCTCCTCCCGTCGAAAACCCCGGTGGAGCGGGACACGACGAGCTTGCTGGCTCTCAGGAAGCTCTCAATTCACGACGACGAGGGCCAGAGATCTCCCAGCCACGGACGCCGCTCGTCCAACGACAGAGTGGAGCGGGCCGACGGAAGGGGACGCGGCAGAGAATCTCCAAATGGTTATTTACCCGGTATGAGAGAGAGAAAAAACGCGCAACAATTGTAAGGGCATTACATTTGGTTCATACTTGTAGTGGTATTTGTATTTTGAACAATGTATGCGTAAGTTATGATTATGGTTGCTTCAAAACGTTAACATCAGTTGAGTGTTGGGACATTTTTTTTGCAGACCATCTCATAGGTGATCGTTATGGAAGAATATCTCTTGTAGTGGTTTAAATGAAAATGTTCAATGAAAGATTGGATGGACAGATCTATATCGGATGAAAGCACCAGTCATTGGGAGAGCATGGTGCTTGCATTTGTATTATTTTAGCAATCTGGAGATTGTCCCTAATATTTGATCTGCATCATCAATACAAAAACATATTTACAAGTTACAATCTTCTTCTTTCATATGGATTCATAGCAACAGATTAAAGATGTAATTTTAGATGTTGTTATCCACTCAATTGTCTGCTCAGAGGCGGAGTGGATCTCGTCCATTCCTCCTTTAAAGGAGTGAACACAACAGTCGTTTACACAATCAGCCATTGACACAATCAGCCATTGACACAATCAGCCGTTTACACAATCATCCGTTTACACAAACAACCGTTTACACAATAAGCCGTCTACACAAACAGCTGTATACACAATCAGCCGTTTACACAATCAACCGTTGACACAAGGAGCCGTTTACACAATCAGCCGTTGACACAATCAACCGTTTACGCAAACAGCCGTTTACACAATCAGCCGTATACACAATCAGCCGTTTACGATGTGGCGGTCGATCGTTTGGGATTGGTGGCCGCACTGCTCGCAGGCCGCCGAATCTTCGATGCGCCATTTGTGCATCAGGTGGCCGCATCGGCCATGCCTGGTTACAATGATTAGCCATTATTGTAACTCGTAGGCCTTCATCATTCCACTGCTAGATAGATGTAGTTCAGAAATCACTGCCACTGTGAAGATATCCATGGCCAGGAACCGAGCTCAGGTTGCCAGGCTCAAAGATGCAGTGCGGTAACCACTGCACTCTACCCAGAGTATAAGAACAACATCATTTACATGACGACATACAGAGTATTAAGGCTTTTCAAGATTCCCTTTAGGCTAAGTAGAGTTTCTTAGGTATTGTTCTCCAGATTTATGAAAACTAAGAATAGGTTTCATCTTTTCTGGCAATGGAACAGGTGTAAAATGTTCAAACACTAAATTGTTACCACAAGCACCACGTGGTGTGGTTAATGCAGTCACTTTATTCCTTGCAAAATGTTTTTTTTTGGTGCTTGAGCATCTTAACACCTGTTTTATTGCCAAAAATGGTAAAACCTATTCTTATTTTTCATATACAGTGTTTATATCGATACACTTGATTACATTTACAGGAATTACATTTTAATAAGTTCCATTTACCCTCAGCCATTGTACTTTTCGATGTTTTTTTATAATACCAAAATTCGCCTTAAGCACTGTGTGATTTCACACACACAGAGCGTAGTGTGCATGACATGCATCGGGATACATTGAGGTCAAGAGGTCATCACGGCCGAGGTCATTCGTGTGACTGTATATTGGCACCTCTTCCTTCGGCTAGATCCCATCATCGTTGTTCAAAGTTCCACATCTGCATTTAGATCTCCCCTTGCTCTCCAGCCCCTGGGTGACACGCCAATGCCTCTCTGTGTCCCCTGCCCTCCTCCACCCTGTGCGCAAGTCACATTAATCACAAACCCCTTTTTACCAAATCTCAACTTGCAAAAAGTTGCTCACTTTATTTTGCCATGAAACTCGTCATCCCCCGTGTGTGCACGCCTGTATTTAAAGGCCAGTTCGTTTAGTTTCTAGCTTATCTGTTCAAAGAGTAACAACGGACATAATTTACTCTTCCAAAGTGGTTGATGCGGTCTGCAGAAAAAAACTCCTACCCTGCTAACGTTGCTTTGCAGCCGCTTCATAGCGACTTGTGGTAATTAACAGATGGTAGTGGTGGGAGCACATTCACAGCTGAGAAATGACGTACGAAGAAAGAACGTGTCAACTGTTATTTGGCAGTCATGTCAAATGGCAAACGCAACGATTTGACTTAATTGTCTTACTTGCATGTCTGACTCACGTGCCCACACCATTTTCAAATACTGTAACATACGAATGTCAAAACATGGCAAGAATGCTGTGTGTGAAGATTATTACATAGCAGAGCCGTGCAAGATTGGGATGGCTTCAGAACGCGCCCATCCAGCAGTGTGTTAACTTAAGAGCTGCAATTCCATGATTATTTAGTATTCATAACCGTACTGAAGTCTCCCTTCGTGTTGGCTTGCCAAGGGATGACCACACCCCGTCACTTGTAAACCTTGTATATGGGTTGGGTTTATAGGCAAACACGTACAGTACAACACGAATGAAATGCTCAAGGAACAACGTGCCAACATCGAAGCGGCAGTCACTTAAACGTTGAGCACGTTTATAATCAAGCAGTGTTTCTTTCTTGGCAATGACACCGAAAGTAAATATGAAATTTGTTTTAACCCGAGTACAAATGATAATTGTTCAAAACAGAATGACGCAATGAAGGGGAAAGATACACAGGATTCTTACTGATAATTATCTCTGCCACATCATGAATTCTGGAACTGCTGTGTAAACAAACACATGACACATTAACCTTAATCACACAATTAAGATGAATTATAACAGTTACAATTGTAGGAGAAATATGTCCAGCCATAGCCTAAAAATATAATGACGTACCCCATTAAAGATAAAAACTTATTAAGGGTGGTTAATCGGTGTATGCAAATCAGCTAATGTCCTAAAACACATGTTGGGCGATCCGTGAACCTTCATCATGGCAAACAAACAAGTACAAATTCCCGACGACTGCTGTCGTAACCTAACCCGTTGACATCTTTCCAGCCGGTTTATTTTGCCAGAGTGCTCGTCCCAGCCCCCCGCTCCTGTCTGGCACACCCGTGATGTCAGAAGAGCTGCCAAATCTGAGTGCACATTCATTATGAATTTGTTCGAGGACTGGGTTGAGGGCCTTCCACCCATCCATCCCTGTCAGCCCACGAGGCCCCCCCCCCCCCCACTGAACGAGTACTAAGCCTATGCACAGGCACGAGGAGCCAACGACGGACGCACGTGCGCTGTACAGTAATCCGATTGTCATCTCATCCTGCACGGCTGCGTCGACCAATCAAATTCGGGCCCGGACTCTGCCACCAATGGCTTGCACGAAGCTGAGACACTGACATTATTAATCGGAAACCCTTCAGCGCGTTACATTTTTCTTTATTCGGGTAAAATGGATCATTGCATTCGACTGCTTGGACCATTGAAACGCAGGCGACTCTTTCAGGAATGTTACGGAGTTTTAGCATGAGCTGAGAGATTTGACAATGTCGCATGTAGCCAACTCTTGCAGAGTTTTTTTTGTGTCATTAAGTTAAATAAATGATTGATTTGCAAAGATAAAATGCCACTAATACTTAATTTAATTAATATATTTTGACTTTTCGTGCATTCTGGTTCCATAATTCAACATCATCAGCATGAGACGTGATCAAGCCACCTCTGGATGAGTCTTCCCCAAGGATCCACCATCTATCGCGAGACTGCGGTGTAAACGATGCATCCAGTGCGCCCGCACCAGCTGATTGGATCGCGTGTTTTGCCATCATCATATCGGACACCAATGACGAATTGGCTCGTAAACGACTGGTTACGTAAACTATATATTTTCGCTCGAATTAAATGTGTTCACTGGCCTTTTATTAAAATAAAAACACAAAACGAGGGGACATTTGAGACTACTGTAGAGTCTTGAGTTCTTACCTTGTTAAACGAAATGAACTTGAAACGATTTCCTTTCAATTGATAGTGACTGCTTTAACTTGGCATTAAAACGATAGCCTGGTGTGTGTGTATAATGTCTTAGCAAATAGAAAAAAATACACGCCGCTTAAACGTAATTAGATTCATGGCAAATCATTCCATTCCGTTTTTTCATTTGGTATCGTAATCAAATGACACGGTAAAGTGGCGTATCATCCCGATGAAGAGGATGACACACGCCTGCTCCACGTCCCTGTCCTCTACCTGGCTGCCTGCCCCGGTCTCGCAAACAGTTACTCAGCACTTTTGGAAAGACAATGCAATTCTAGCGTTTTGATATGCATCGATGACATACATCGTCATCATCACCATCAGCCATGAGCAATCTAATGCTGGATGAAGGGTTCCCTACACCGTCACCATCTCTTGTGCCCTCGTGATGCAGCAATCCATGGAGCTCCTGCACACGAGCCGATTTCATCACTCCATCTCCTTGAAGGTCACACTGGAGGACGCGTGCCGTTATTATTCTTGAGCATCACCCCTTCGCATGGCATCCCCTCTGATGGCCTCGTTTGCCCATGCCCACTTTTCTTAATAGTTTGGATGGCACCATTTAATATATACTTTAATACAAAAAATTAGGCTCATATTTTAACACGAAAAATAAAGCTTAGATGTTAAACGAGATGCAACTGTGGTGTATTGACAAGCACACTGGACTGAATCCCCAGAGATAATCGGTTCGAACCCCCGGCACGACAGTCACAACAACTGGGCACGTTTCTGAAATCTCCGTGCCTGTGCACGCAACAGTATGAATGGGTAACACCGCAGTTCGTTGATCGACAGCTCGTGTGTGCAGTAGGATAAAGTGTGGGTGTACACCCACTTCTTCCAAGATATCTGTCCAGCTTGAGAGAATAGGTGGGAATACACTCTAGATGGGCTTTAGAGATCCCACTAGTAGGGGCCCTTGTTCCAACATTGGCATGAGCAAGCACTTGCAAGGCTGCGTCAATTTCTTTCAAACAGGCAAACTGCAGACGCAGCTGAGCAGTGGGTCTCTCTTCCACAGTTTTCCGTGGAAGTGTAATTCTTTATTTTCTTTCCTTGATAAGAAGTTGACGGAGGGTGGTTTTCATCATGAGCTAGGTTGGGGAATAAAATACAAAATATTTGTCTTGCTATCTTGACATATTTCCTGCGCGGCAGCAGCACAATTATCTACAAGGACACTCACCGAGGCTGTGAATTCGACTTTGACAATGCAATACTTAGGCACCGGCTCTTATATAATGATAGTCAAAAGGAAATACACACACAGATATACGGTTTGTAGTGGTTTCTGCAGACACACTCGAAGGCATGCAAAATGACGCCATGTAACTTCAGTGATATTGCGCTACTGACGACTGCTAAGCATAACGACGAATCAGTGATATTAACAAAACTCAACACATTAATCAATAACACTGTGGCCTTAAAAATGTAAATATCGTAATAGGTGACGTTTGGGCAAGTAGGCCCTCATTCAAGGGCCACTTCGCCAAAACGAACAATTAAGCTCATTACACGGTGTAATTTTGACGATCTCCTCCTTACAGTTTGGTAGTGAGACTACGGTAATAATAAGTAATCTTTGGCTCACAGTAAATAACTACAGATTGGCCCAGTGATTCACATCAATCACAGCGACGCTTAAAACGGTGCCATCCCGTCTTATGACAGCAATTGGCGTCGCAATGCCGAAATCCTGCATCTGGCCAAGCAGTAAATAGGCAATGAATAATGCATGGGACGCGCCAGTGACGCAGGTTAAAGAGCGATGCGTTTGCCCGTGATTAATGAGCGGGCGTGTGGAGCGTACACTCATTTCACTTAAGAGTGCCCGAGGGCCACACACTGCGACGCTTTGAATACTAAACATTTTGCTCATCCACCGCAGGTGTGCCGAGCAGGCTGCATTGCTCTAAGACGTTAAAAAGGCCGAGGGTTATAGGTGAAGCAGCCCTGCGATGGCTCCCCCGTGCCACCGCTGCCACCAGAAGGTGTCTTGATAGCCACTCCAGAGGGAGATGGTTAAACAGGACGATCTGCAGGGTGAGTTGGCCTACTCGTCCACGCTGGACCGTCTTGGAAGAGGTCGGCTAACTCATTTACACGGTCGGGTGGACAGAGGTGAGGGTATTTCGGAAATGTGTCCCATAATTTCAACTTGCTGCATGGGAGGAGATCGAACCGAGATGACCCTCTGGGTTAAGAGTCCATTGCACGGACCATGATTGCTGTCACAGCCCCATCCCCGAAAACAATAAAACCAATTTCACCTTAATGAACACGGTAAAGCGCCACTTAGAGTGGGCACGTTGCTCCTCGTGATGACTGTTTTACCCACGTGCAGTTGTCACTGCCAGGCCAGCGTCCCATTCGCGTGATCCACAGATCATTGAAAAACCCACCAAGTCAGATTATTCTATTACGGCTGTAATATGTCTAGGAAAACCACATTATATAACATTTGCTGGATGAGGCCTGATTAAATTTTGCTTATGGTACAAGTACAGTACAACGCTTCTTATTCATGACCCTATTATCCCCGACTCCAATGATCTGCTGGAGCTGTAATGTCAGCAGAACTGCAGCTATCCACGGCCTAATTCTTCCTATTAGCTTACCTGTCCTGCACTGTGGAACGGCTTGCCTATTATATACAAGTTGGCGAGATGCTTTCTGCCTCGCCTGGTATGCAGGAGGTCGTAGGTTCAATCCCGACCCTGACGCTTGTATATTTGGAGTTTGCATGTTCTCCCCGTGGTCGGGTAGATTTTTCCGCTGATCGTCCGGTTTTTCCCTCCACATTTATAATCAACGTGTGTTCAGAGTATTTGGCTACTATACATTTCCACGTGATAAGCCACTTCGTTGCGCTATTCATCTGTGACCAGGTTGCTTCTGAAAAACAAGTTAATACCTCGGTGGACTTTGCCTGCTAGGATGGGGATGGTTTCGTTTTATTTTCTATGTGTCGGGGGATTTGTTTAGCTGTCCTGTATTTTGCACTCCTATCGTGGTTTTGTAACTGTTGTGACGTTCTTTCCCGCCCCGACTGGACATGCGTGAAAAAGAGCTTTAGAGCTCATCGGATTCCTCCTGCAGTATAAAGAAATATTCTGATTCTGATATTTTTAAGAAATATACTATACGGAGAGCTACTGCACCCAAATGTTTACCATGCAGAGGAATACTGTCCCAAAATAAGATTAAATAACAGTAAGACATTTTCATTGATCTTCACATGTTGCATCTCAGGATCGCGAGAGACGGTGACGGCTTGGGAAAGATTTTCATCCAGCTGTGGATTGACCGTGGATAATTGCGATGAAATCTTTGCAAGGATCATCTTTTGATGCCTTCCAATTAGGAGCGTGCCGAGACTCCAACAACTGTGCACTGCATTCTCACCAAATGAGGCCGATCGAATGTCTCCCCTCCAGTGACTATTTGAGTCATTTTAAGGCAGAGGTTTGTACACACACAGAGCGCCTCCCTAATGCAGCACCGCCAGCACGCGGTTTATCAGACTGGCTTTAGGCTCGCACGAGCTGGGAATGGAACATTGTTGGTTTGAATGCAGCACCTACAGTAACTAACCCCACTGTGCGCTCTGCCGACAACATTGCACCCTGCCAGCGCTTCACAGCGAATCTGCACGAGGAACTGTGCAAGGCACTCGACCGTCTACGGAGTGAAACTCCCGAAATCCGCTGCCTATGTGGGCAGCCCTGAATGAGGGCTCAAGATCTAGGGGGGAGTGCGCACACGGTATACATATCGGACGGTGAAAATATTTTCGGAGAAAACATGTATTATGCACACCGCTTTATTTTATGGGTAATCCTAAACCGCATCTGCACAAACCATTTCAGCGGTGAAAATTAAATAACAAATCAACTCCCCGGTATGCGGTGACTCTGGTCACTCAGAACAGAACCCTGGAACATATCACGACTCATCACCCGATTCACAAAATACGGAGGAGGCATCGCAGCTACAGGCTCCACTGCTATTGACGAAAGTATCTGGCTCAACCACCTCATTGTAACATTCTAGTTGTGTCTCTACATGAGCATTAGCCGTACGAAGAAGCAGACAATGTTTTTTTTTTATCATACACCCACCATCTGTGGATGTCTCAAGTGCTTATATGGCAAGTGTTCAAGTAAGTTTGACATCGAGCAGCTGGGACTTCTGCAACAGCAGGCCGATGTATCTTACTCTGAAGACTGTTTGGCTTCCACTTGACTATATGTAGTATCGTCAGCCGTGGTCTATCTTCTGCTGGATGAAGGCCTTCCTGCATAGTCCCCTCTCACGGTCCTGCAATGCCACAATCCATCTCACGCCTGCGTATGAGCTCTCACCCTTGTCGGTCCTTTGGCTGACACTCTGTAACCGGTCCCACCCATAGCGGTGTGTCCTGCCTCAACCCAATCACTGTCATTGACAGTGAATAACAATGGCGTCTCTGATTTGTGTGTACCTCGATCCATTGATCAGAATCAATATGATTAAATACATTAATAAAAGCAACATGTAGCGTAAATTTCGATTTAAAGCGTTCGTGACTGCGGGGATTCATATTCTTGGTTCTTTCGGTAAAGTCACGTAGAAGGGAAATAATAAAATAATATACATAAAACATTATAAAAAACGTCGCGAGAATTGTTATTGTTTTATAATTTTCTTTCCCTTCAACATGTAGCGTCTTTAAAATCTCCAATTACCAATGCCACTATTCTTCCTATTTGCATTTTTCCACACCCTGCACTGCTGAACAACTTCCAGTTATTTGCAATTTGTTTGCAGACTTGTGGAGTCAACTCAGAGACAACTGCGGATAATGGGATCTGTGATGTGTGTGTCTCCACATTTCAGCGGATTCGAGGATTCCTGCAGGACAAACACACTCATGGCTCCTAATGGGTGACACCTCTGTGTGGCGGTGCATCATCTCCTGGGACAAATTATCCGTGGTGTAATAATAATACTTTCATCTTATATAGCGTCATTCATGCTAATAGCAGCCCATATCGCCGTACGTTAATTATATGCAAGGACCAAATTCCATAGAAGTCTGCTACCAAGCCAATGAAAACCCTACTACAAAGCAACATCGTCCCGTAATGCTGTAGATGAATTACGTAGATAAGGACCAAATCCCATATACAGCCACTATCGAGCAAATTGAAACCCGACTACCGAGTTCAAGTTCAAAATTAATAAACGAATGAAGAAGCGGTGTGTGCACACCGCTGGTGCCGAATCACCACGTGTGCGCGTGATGTGGATGTGTGAAGCCGACAGGAACACGGCCTCTCCTGTCCAGTGGAGAAAGAAGCAGCACAGTGGCAGCTCCCTGTTGGAATCCCGGAGTTGCGCGCCGCGGGTCGCCAAGGGCGATTGGGGCCACCCCTCGACCCGGCTTGCGAGGGGCAACAGCGATGACAAGCAGCCCATGGGCAGCCCCACTAGCAGTGGGCTGCATGTGGACAAGTCTGCGTGGGGAAGAGAGTGAGCGGTTTGCAATCACCTGCACAGCCCATCCTGCACAATGCTCATAACCACATTGCTAATGCGTGCTTGACATAGTGGGGTATTTTCCAATAATATCATTTAAGTTGCAATTATGTTGTGGTACAATGATATATAATTATGTGACTTACCTTTAAAAGAGGGCAGCTCTAAAGATTAGGCATTGGTTGTTAGGTTAGACATAGGGGGTGAGATATTATCTCCCTCGCCTGGTTTACAGGAGGTCGGGGGTTCGATCCCGACCCTGATGCCTGTATATTTATAGTTTACGTGTTCTCTCTCTCTGTGGTCACGTGGATTTATCTCCTCTTAACTGTCTTCTACAGCACAATGTAGACCGTTTACATTTTCTCTTAAGAGGAGACTGGGTGGCTTAAAAGTCGGAGCGCTAAGCTGGCGCTGCTGAGTTCCAGAATTCGTCAATAACGCCGTGGCCTTGGCAAAGAAAAATAATCTTTATTAGTCGACATTTTTGGGCTATGGCCCTTACTTCACAGCACATAGAGAGGCCAGAGACTACAGTCTTCTCTTTTTTACGGCAGTGCTACTGACGAATGTGTCGGGTTTTTATTATTAATTGTGCCTGTGCACCACTGCCAATACAGCGTCACCTAATAATGCGATTAAACCAGGCACTCAAGTGTGGCCACTTGGATTGTCTCAATCTGGTCACCAATGACAACACACAAAAAAAACATGATTAAATTCCGTTTTGCACTTCATTTGGCAAATTTCCAGCTCCGCGGCTAAAAAAAACCCCCATCAGTTTGACATTAGATGGACAGATGGGAGAGGGTTGCCCCCTAGTGTGCTAAGAGGTCACTTGAAGAAATCTCAACGGTAGTTCTGTAATATCTGCTTCGTGGCTATAATGGGGTGATGCAATGTACTGTTTCATGAGCGACCCAAATAGATCATTCATCTCGCGACACTGATAGCACAATCGCAATGAACTTGGGGTGGAGGGGGGGCGAAGGGGAAATATAAAACGATAAATAAGTACCGCTGACACCCGAGAGAGGATCACGGTTGAGACAGACTCAGTTTTCACTTTGCTGTCCGCACAACAGAACATGCCCTCGACTGAGCAATGCATGAAGCAACACAATGATAAATGACGACACTCGCACAAAAACACATTATGTTTTTGACAAACTATAGATGGGCATTACAGTATTCATAAGAAGTTATATTAATACAAAAATAGCGAGTAATGACTTTGCATGTGTTTAGATGTTGCTCATGTGCGCAAGCATTGTCTTCGCGGGTTGGCGAAAGCTCCGCATTTCCTCGTGTTATTTACAGATTGTGTTTCACCGTGCAGTTAACGTGCCGCGCGGCGCAATCTAATTGAGTGGGCGCTCCGTCTGTGCAGGAGCCTGGACGTCCACCAGCAGAGCGGCTGGGAAGCAGAAGTGGAACGCCTTTGGGAAGGATTTGATATCCCAGTGCTGCCACGTGGCCAACACCTGCTCATCAACATTTGCAGCACCTGGGGAGACCGCCACTACGTCGGCCTAAATGGCATCGAGGTAGGGCCCACCGAACGCATCGGCAAAAGGTTTCACCGGAACGGCACGTGACGCCGGGGTCTTGCGTGCGGTCATGGCCGACGGCCTCGAACTGCCACAGACGCGCGTCGGTTCTCCGCTGTCGCCCCCCTCGGTGTGGACCTCTCTGTATCCCAGTTTAACACGCAGGCGACAGCCACAAGTCTGCCTGTTGCCTGATGATGCAGGTCGTACTCAGTTTGTAAACGTTGTGGATGTGCTCTCCAACACACCGGTGTGCTGAAGTAGTAACCAATTGGCGCGTTGTTTAAGTGACAAAACTTACTGGCTGTTAAATTTCGATTTAAAGCTTTCGTGACTGCTGGGATTCATCTTTTTGGTTCTTTCGGTAAAGTCACGTAGAAGGTAAATAATAAAATAATGAAAATAAAACACAAATACAATTCTCACGACGTTTCGGCCACAACGCAAGCAGCCGTCCTCAGGTGAAGAACAGGTCTGTCGGAAAGACAGCGTCTGAATGAGTGCCCATTTTTATTATTTTATTATTTCCCTTCTACGGAACTTACTGGCTGTGTCGGGTGGTGGAGGGTTTACGACACATTTATACTTACGCGATCTAACCCAAATATCGTTATTCTGAATAACATTGGTCGCGAAAGCCTACGTGTTAAACATCGCTCGAACGTCCGGCAGGTCTTCGCGGACACGGGCGAGCCGGTGCAGATCGCCGAGGTGCTGGCCGACCCGGCCGACATAAACGTCCTGCCGGAGTACGGGCGGGACCCACGCGTCGCCGCCAACCTGGTGGACGGCGTCTACCGCACGCAGGACGACGGCCACCTGTGGCTGGCGCCGTTCACGCCGGGAGCGGCCCACCTGGTGCGCCTCGCCTTCGCCGAGCCGTGCCACGTCGCCATGATCCGCGTGTGGAACTACAACAAGTCGCGCATCCACGCGTGCCGCGGGGCGCGCCACCTCGACATCTCCCTGGACGGGGTCCTCGTCTTCAGCGGGGAGATCGCCAAGGCTTCCGGCACGCTCCGCGGGGGTAAGCCGCGGCCAGGGTACGGATGCTTGCCACGGCGGTGCACGGTTATGCCCTTGGGTGAGGACGGCTTGATCGTGGCGATTCGTAAATGAAAGGTTTTTCTTTTCATGGAGATCGCGTGCGTGTAAACGCGTTGTTAACTCGCCACCGCCCGATGCGGCCAGTCGATGAGGTTTGTCACGTAAACAAAACGTGCCAATTAGTTGCTGCTTCGGCACACCGGTGTGTTGGAGAGTGAACCCGCAGCATTTACATTGCAGCATCACCGCATACTTACAGACTGATGTGAAGTGATATTATTATCACCCTATCTCGATCATCACCAAAAGAGATTGTGCTCCTATGTGCAGAATTTAAGATGTGGTCACATTTAAATATTTCATAACTATGTAAGTTATTGTGTGCTTAATGCCATTGTTGCATCTTTAATGTATAATACAATATTTCACCCATCCTTTGTGTATAAAGCACACTGCGACACACAGCGTTTTTTGCAAAGTAGAATTCAAAATGATCGTCACGGTTCGACTCATCGTGCATCGAGTGAAGCCCATCATTAGAATACGACTGATATAACCATTATAACTCGCACGTATCTTGGGACTCATCCCCAACGGGCGCTAGCCGAGTCCACTCCGCGGGAAAACTACTTTTGCAATTAAAAGTGTTCGTCCGGCGACGCCGTGCTGGACGCGCGGCCCCCTCTCGTTCAGGCGCGGAGCAGTTCGGAGACACAATTCTCTTCACCACCGACGACTCAATCCTCGAGGCCATGGCTCAGCACGACCAGACGTTTCAGGAGGAGTGGAAGGAGGAAGAGAGCAGAGAGGAGCTCCCCAACCGGCCGCGAACGAGCGACAGGGACGCTGACGAGAGGCCAATCACCTGCGCCGCCTTGCCCAGCTGCGAGCAGCAGAAGGTAGCGCACTGGGCACAACCGGCCAGATACATTGGGTCCGGACCAGCGGTTGCCAACCTGTGGTACGCGCACCCCTGGGATATATGCACGGTATCTCTCGGGAGAACGTGAGGTGGAACGGTGGTGGTCACGTGGGGTCACCAAAGCAGTGCTGCTTGACGTGTACGCACTCGTAATTCTAAAGCCATATGCCTGTGTGTTATCTGTTAAAAGTATGCTATATGTTAGATGTATGTTCCACAATACAGGTTTATTTTTGGTTGGATTGTGTGAATATAAATGTGTCGTTAAAACCACCACCACCACCCGACAGCCAACGAGTAAGGGTTGTCACGTAAACAGAACGTGCCAATTCGTCACTAGTACAGCAACACCGGTGTGTTGGAGTGCAAATCCACAACATTTACAATCTGAGTACGACGTTTCGCCAGTAATTACAACCGGCATCATCAGGCGGCAGCCAGATTTGTGATGTGTGTTAGATGTATGTTAGACGAAATTGGGTAAACATGCGCAATTGAATGCCTCAGTCATTACACGCGGTCTGCTTGTGCCCTCTCTTATGTATAACGTTTATTTAACTTTTCTTTTCCAAATATGACAAATAAGTTAATCATTCATCATAAATCTTTTTCGCTTCCTGTAAACCTCAGCACTCCTCCCCTCGGCTTCATGAGGACGGCGATCCAAATTAAACTGTACAGCGGTGATTTTTTAAGTGTTATTAAAATGTAAATACTTAATCAATTGTTATTCATTCATTCAGTGTTAACGCAAATAGCTCACGCGTGAATGTAATTAAACAGTTATTTCATCATTGACCTCGTGTATGATGATGATGATTATGATAGGTGGACAGTTGCTGGGGATGATAAGGAGGCATACATGATGAGACAATTGGTCGTGAGCCACTGCATTGACACTGAGGTTGCAGTCCTGGTTCTGCCCCAGCTGGTGTGGATGATGTCCAGTCCGCGTTGGCAAGATGTTAACTCCCTCGCCTCGTATGCAGGAGGGTCAGAGGTTCAATCCCGACACTGACGCCTGCTGTATATTTGGAGTCTGCGTGTCTCTCGCGCGGATTTTTCTCCTGGGTCCTCCGTTTTTTCCCTCCGTATTGAGAATCAACATCACACATTCAGAGTATTTGGCTGCTATAAGTTATGCACGTGATAAGCCACTTTAGTTGAGCTATCATTTGTGGCCAGGTCGCTTCTGAAAAAAGAGCTTTCATAGCTCAGTGGGCCTTACGTGCAAAAATAAAAATCGTCGATTGTATTGTTTTCACTTCAAAGAATTCACTGATAATTTGAGATGCATGTCACGTCTCTTGGAGGCAGTCCGGGTAATCTGCGGTTGACCTTTTTTGTAACTAAACAGCACGACGGAGTGCATTCGTTTAAGTGAAAGGTTATTGCATGGAGCAATGCACATTGCATATTTAAGGTAGCAGCCAAAATGTTTCAAAAAGGGTTTAAAAAAAAAAACTCCCAGCACAAACTCACACCTTTAATTTGAGATTATATAAGGTGATAACACGCATATATTTGTTCTGTAATCAAGTGAAATATAAATAGTTGCGATGTGCGGTGCATGCTGTGACTCAGAGTTTGGATTTTGCTGAAGAAACGGAGGGAGAACTTAATGCATCTTCAGGAGCAGATGGAAAGTATACGGGGACATGTGAGTAGGAAGCATTCACTCAGCAATTACATTTTCAAAAGTAGCATAATAAAAAAGCTTGGTTATATTAAAATTGCTGTCTAAACAGATACGTTTGAAATATAGTTTGGTAATATTTGCTGACAGGGTTTATTGAATTTTTTCCAAAAGTCTTCCCATGCAGTTAAATCAATGGGAAATAATTATACAAAGATACGTACATTGATGTACACATGACCACAACAAGTACAAAATGGACCGATTGAATGCAGTCTCGCATTTAGTTTTGTCTGATGGAAAGGACAAATAACAAAACAAAAAACTTGGTGGGAAATTAATTCTATTCAATTTAGTTTTTCTGTAATTAGAGCAAAAACCATTATAATTCATCAGCGCACAATAATGTGTGACTCCGAAGTGATTTAGGTTTTTTGGAAAATGTTAACAATGTGCCACCAACCATTAGGCGGGGGAATGGTTGGGGGGGAGAGGGGAAC
>CM025639.2:1204190-1226809 GCA_014621495.2 Entosphenus tridentatus | reverse complement strand
TGGTGTGTGACCCGGCCGCGGGCGACCCTGGCGCGCCAAGTCGGGGGCTCCGCGTTGGTGTACGCGCCACCCCGGGCATGGCCCGGGGGCTTCCCCCAAAAAACCCCCCCCCCCCCCCCCCCAGATGGGTGAGGGCCGCCCTCCCCTTATGGCCGCAGAGAGCGACTGAACTCGACGGTGTGGAGCCGTGCTCTTCACTCATTTTCAAGGGGGGGTGGTGGTCACTTTTGCCAGTGAGACATCAGCAGTGTGAGGGGGGGCCACCACACATTTGAAACCATTGGGGGTTTGACAGCAGCACCACGATGATGGTGATGGGTGGGGGGTGTTGTCACTCTGTGTGTATCGCCGGGGAGGATGCACTTGAGGGGCTGCACTAAAGGCCAGCAGGGGCCGCCAGTGGCCCCGCCGGGCCTTGCGATGAAGAACGCTGCCATGGAGGGATTGGTGGTGTGATTGACATATCGTCCTTTGGAAGTGAACACAAGAAGGCGCACTGTGTATTGTTATTAATATTATACAGGAGAATCTCTACTTGACGAGAAGTTTGTGGAGATTCTAGATTTGAAGCTTTCGTGACTGCAAGGATCCATACTCTTAGTTTTTTCGGTAAAGTCACGTAGGAAAAAAAATGAAATTAATATTAATTTAATTATTTTATTTTTATCAATTTTAATTCATTTTTTTATCTACGTGACTTTACCGAAAAAACGAAGAGTTTGTGGAGATGCTAAGACGATGCTCGTGTGTTTCCGCTCTTTTCCTTCGCAGTTCTCCGCGACGCTTGCTCGCGGATAACGAACCCGTTACCTGGACAATACGGCAGCGGCATTGCGTTCATGTTGTCTTTGTTGTTTGTTCCGTGAGGTGAATCGGGTCTACATCATTTTCGACCACCCGACATCCGTGTCCATGGTGAAACTGTGGAACTACAGCAAGACGCCGTCGAGGGGTGTCAAGGAGTTTGGGGTACGTTTCAATAAATCTGTTACGAGCGAGTGTATCCGTAGGCCTAGCTTGTGTCTGGTTCACAGGCCACGTCGTGCCTATTTGTACCTAGACGTTGAATATACAATACGTGTTTTCCCCTCATAATTCTGCTGTTAACGTTGACTCGCATCAGAAGCACAAATTTTAACTTGTTTCATTCTTCAAATTATTGTCGGTGTGTATTCATAAAACTTATATATGATGATGATAATGTTATTTTACGTATGTAGTGCAATGTTGTATATTCGACCATCATATATCAGCCCTGACAAATTAACCACTCACGCCTAATCCAGAATTTGTGCAAAAATCCGACCTTTTCACGCTCAGCAATATGTTATTAATATCACGTACCATCCTCTCACTTCTCAAGCACAGCAAAGTATTTCCCTACGTTTAAAGTAGCTTGCGCTTGACTTTTGTCCAGCGGCCTGCTCGTGCGTGGCACGTACCTAACTTTTCTTCAGACGTTCATGTTACGTTTCGTTGTTTGGGTGTAATTTTCCACAGTCCATAACGTTATGTCAAGCTTTGCTGGTAGCTATAAAGGACCGCAGTCCCTGGGGTTCGGGGCCACTTCCTGGAGACGTTCAGTAAAGCACTCGTTCATGTTGAGGCCTCTCTGCTTCTGGTCTGATTAAGGAGTCCGGGGTTGCTCTGGAGGGCTAAGACACAACAGTTCACATATCCGACCTTTCCGCGCATCAACCTCAGTCCCAGGAGACGAGTCAGATGTGCGATGCCATTCCGTGGCATCGGAGCGAGGTTCAAACCCTCGTCCTGAGGGCTCACGCCGGTTTCCCCAACCGTGCCGCCCCCTTCGCCAGGTCCTCGTCGACGACCTGCTGGTGTACAACGGGACTTTGGAGCAAATCTCCGGGGTGTCACGGAGGGGGTCGCCTTACAGGGGCTCCCCTCGTCCGTCGCGCTCGCCCGTGCCATGCCACACCGTCCTCTTCACCGACGAGCCGAGCCTGGTGACGAGGGAGCGCCGCGCGGTGCCCGAGTGAGCACCACCCCCACCCACCCCGCACCCCACCTGCCCTCACCACCGGACATCACGTTTCACGCCCTTCACCTCACCAAGACGGATGGGACAGCCGCTCGAATTCATGCAAACCTAACCCCACGACCTTTCAAGTCTCGCAATCAATCGTGACAGAGACCAGTAAACGATGATTATTATATAATGCCCCTTGTTTATCAGTGAAATCCTCACTGAGTCTGAATACTATTTTTTTAGGAAGGTGCTGCATTGGGATGTTTGACCAATTCCATTAATGTGTGTTTGGCGTTTCGCAGATTTTTTCTCTCTCAGTGGCATTTCTCAGATTTTTGTGTTTTGTGTTGTTATCCTTCCCCCGCATCTCCGATCTAGCACGTTTGGCTACATACGGTCCGGATAAAAAGTTCAACACACATACTTTATAAGTTACACTGCACCGTTCATCAGATCATCACCGTACTAACTGTATAATCATTCACTGCTTGAGCTAATGGTCATGCAATTGGGCTTAGCGTTCACAGTGAAATTCAAACCGACACATGGCCGGCACCATATCTTGAACATGTCTCCAACATCCGAACAACTGCAAAGACATATTCCACACGTGTCTCTATAAATACTCTTATCTGCATAGGTGTTCTTGAAAGGATTCGATGACCGATTCGAGTTTTCTCTTCAACAGGCCACAGGCTTTAAATGAGATGCACATGATATAGTAAGTAACCCAAATAGGCTTGTAATATATTCTCCAGAAAGCTAAATCCCAGCCCATGCTTGTACCTGGGTGTGAATAAGGTTTTATAAATCTAGTTCCACACACACATACATTGGATTTATCGACTCACACCCAACTTTTTAGTTAAAATAGAAGTTTAAAAAGTGCCTTATAATCTGCATAATGCGGTATTTTATTGTGTAAGGTTGTAAAGTGTAAAAAAAACATACAAATGGAATAGATTATACAAGCTTGTTTAAACACAAATCGTAACTTTGCTTCACATCCTTGCAGTGCAGAAGATGAAGATGATGATGACATTCAGCTGTTCGACAGTGGCCGGGTGTTGCGACAGAGAGTAAAGCCTGTTGACCAAGGTATTGCGTATTTTCTCACCCTATTATTATTATTTCGCAACTTCTTAAGATTAAGTTTAATGAAGAAACTGGGTGGCTTTGGAGACCAGAGGTCCACACGAGTATACTAAGCCATCACCTTTGAACCCTGGCTCACCCACCCCCCGGGGTTATTTTCTCAGTGTAAGAAGTGTGTTCATTGGGGTCTCGGGGGGCCGAGTCGGTGACGAGAGCACGTGAAATCTGGGGCTAAAGGGGTGCATTAGTTGTCAGCGGCCGTGAGGCTCCCAACAAATCGCATCGTGGATTTAACAAACCCACACGCACTGACCTCCACGCTCAAGCCGAGAAAGTGCCATCTCGTTAATGTCAAAAGAGCCTGGAAGATATTTTTAAAGAGAGCCTGACATTTGTTTCTTCTGGTCTTACAATATCGTACAATTTGCTTTGATGGCATATAAATGCAGCTGCATCTCAAAATGTGTTTTAATATATGTTTTTAAGAACACATTGTACAAAAGCGGAATTGTACCATGTCACTGACACAAGTAATGGTGTTTATCTATTTGTCAAAATTTGTTTTTCGTAATAACTGCTGGCAGAAGATCTTCCTGTCCGAGGGAGCTCTGAAGAGTGGCTGGAGAGCTTTTTCACCCCCCTCAAGATTATACTTTGGCCTACTCTCCCACGCTGGCCAAACATCCACCGTTTTGTAATTGCTTAACCGGTGCAATTATTTTTCTCTGTTTCGGCTTTTCTCCATTCGGTGACCCGGGTGACCCTTGCCAATAAGACGTCCATCCTTGTCCCTTAACTGCTCAGCTGGTTAAACAAAAAGACAGTTATTTTATCTGCCACGCTGGGAGGTTTTTTTGTTGTTACACGACTTGCAATCCAGAACCTAAAAGTAAGTTCGTTACAAACACAACAACAACCACTCTTACTAACAATGTATTTCTGACTTTCTTTTGCAGCTCTTCGCCCCATGACCTGCATAACTGTTCGAGGTCAAAGTGGAAAAAAGTAAAAGTCGCACTTAAAAGCCTGAGCGATGGCTCATGGAAAAGGAAAATTGTTCGCGTTTCTTGCCCAGCACGTCACCGTTGATCCAGCAGTGTTTCCCGTTTCAGTATAGAATCTGATTAAATATGCATATAATGTTGCAGAAACTGACAACAATAAAATACGGTGTGATATATATAATTTTAACAGCAACATCTTGACGTCGTACAAAGTGTCTGCAACATACACACACAAGTGTCCTTAAATGGTAAAGGATTTTTTTTTTTGACATTTTAAATACATATGTGAGCCTGCACTGCGTGCGTTACAAGTTGAAACGGTTGCGTCTAAGTGACGTCTTGTGTGAAGGCCGGCGTTGGGACTTCATCATCACCACACCACGGCCGAATTTTGGACATCATCTTTCTTACAGATTCATGCACCGTTTTCAGCAGTTCGTTGGCAAAGTAGAGCTCGCCAAAAGAGTCTGTACCACTGCATAACACACGTTTACCGTGTGTTATGCAGTGAGTTGCCGTGACGTTCTGCTGCACGCACCTACATTTTATTCCTGGAGAAGCTCCAGGCGCGTGCAGCAAAACGTCGGACATCGTGCAGAAGGACGCGCGGTATGACCCGAAAATAGATTGTGGAGTTACACGGTACAACCGTGAAAACCTACGTAGGGGCGCTGTTGTTAAAATTATAATTCAGAATAGCCGCAGTCGTGGTTAAATTACAGTCGTTAACTTTTACATTTTAGTGTTATAACGGTTCATTATTACAGGAATAGTTATCGTAACTATAATTCATCCTAGTTGTAAAACATAAATTAAACATGTACATGGCCGCCCTTCTTGTCAGTCCACTGTGCAGTAGTTGCGCCATACCTCACCACGCTGGTCATCGTTGGTTGGTCGAGGTCAGCAGCGTAGATGTGGGAGCATAGAATCACAGTACAATAGATGTTGCTGCACCGCTCTCGGATGGCCACAACGTGGTACAACCCTGGCCCCACCGCCTTTGACAATCTGTGCGCATGGTGGTCGCCCATCCAAGCACTATCCAGGCTCAAAATCGGCTAAGCGTCAGATATCTGATGAAATCGGGCACATTCTGGGTGACATGGGCATATGAAATCTAAAATAACTGCAGGTGTTTAAATATAGAGCGTAAAACTCAGTGATAGAATTGAGAACAGTTTTGTAATCTTGATTAATTTACCCTCATGTATTTGTATAGCATGGCCTTCTAGAACGTTTCACAGTTACAGGACAATCAGTATTGGAAACATAATAGCAACCTTTCATGACTATGGCCATGATGTTTGTGTGATCTTTATCCTTTTAGTCTACTCTGGCAGCTGTAGTTACAATCCAATGTGAAAAATCTTCGTTGGTTGATATCGCTGCGTTTTAACTTCTGTATATAAATTTCAAAAACCAGAGAGTGATTTATTTGATCAAATGAGCACTGAGGTGATGCTCATCTCCTGTTTACAGCCCTGAGAGCCAGTGATGGAAATTCCACATTCCTATGGCGGGGGTGACAACTCTATAAATCCAGTCACTATAATAACGATATAGTAGAAACAGTACCATCATGAAAGCATAACATAATAAGTCGTATGAATAAAAGTTACAAGGAGTAACAAATATCTGAAACAAAATGTTACATTCGTTGCTATGCAGTAATCTGGTGCTATATATCGCTAATACAGTTGTATTGGCCGTATGCTTTGTTGACTCCCAAGTGGCTGAGGGTCACCCGAGTGGGAGCAGTGAGCACCCAGAGTCCAGTGGGGGGTACCGTCACCAACCCGCACTGACCACGCTGGCGAGGTATGGTCGCGTACCTCTCCCCCACTCGTAGTGCAGCAACAACAACAAAGACACAGATTAATTCGCACGCAACTGGGATTTTATCAAGCAATCGTGGCGAGGTGTACGTTGAACTTCTTTCACATCGTACGTGGCCAACCGTGCTAATTGGAGGTGCATGGGAAGGACAACAAACTAAACACAAAAAGTTTAACACGTAGGCTTTCGCGACCAATATTATTAATAATCAACGTTTTTGGGTTTATATCGCGTTATTTATAAATGTGTCGTAACCCTCCACCACCCGACATGGCCAATCAGTAAAAAAGTGTCACGTTGACAAAAGACAAATAGTTCACTGCTGTAGCCCAACGGTGTGTTGAAGCGTGGCGAATTGCCCAATGATGCCCGATGATGCTGGATGCAATTACCAGCGAAACGTCATACTACTCAAAAATTGTAAATGTTGTGGTTTCACGCTTCAACACACCGGTGGGCTAAAGCAGTGAACTATTTGTCTTTTGTCAACTTGACACTTTTTTGCTGATTGGCCGTGTCGGGTGGTGGAGGGTTACGACACATTTATAAATAACGCGATCTAAACCCAAAAACCTTGATTATGAATAAACACAAAAAGCAGAGATAGGTGTAAGAGTAAGTGACGTCAAGGATCGCTGGGTAAGGAGTGGAGGGTTGCCTCCGCCGCTTGACGATTGGCACACGCGATGCGTGGTGGACTACCTCGGGATGCGATCTTCGAACTGGGGGACAACAACGTAGAGAAATAAATTGCGAGTCCGTGTGGAATCGGTGAGGCGAGGAGGAAAAGGCGGAGAACGCCACGCTTCCGCATAGTGGCACCTGGTTCTACCGTAGAGGAGATGAACGACGGTTGAAAGTACTGCAGGGAAAAAAGGGAGTGTGATGAGTGGAGATTCATATATTGGTAACCCTTAGGGCAACGGTCCCCAACCTTTTTGTCACCAGGGACCGGTTTCGTGGAAGACAATTTTTTTCACGGACCGGGGGGGGAGGGGGGGTGGAGGTTCATCATTGGGTCTTTCCCTCTTTTCAAAGAAGCTCTCCAGCGACGTTTGTTTTTTACTCATTGTGGCTCGGGGTTAGCTTGTGTTTGTTTTTTACTCATTGTGGCTAGGGGTTAGAGCTTGTGGGCTTACCAACACTGTGACTGAGACAAGTGCGCAGTGCGGGAAAGAGGCGCGGACGGAAGTGGTGAATAAAACAATGGACGGGCCACGCGCGGATTCACCGCTCTCACCTCGTGCTGTGCGGCCCGATTCCTAATGGGCCATGGGCCAGTACCGGTCCACGGCCCGGGGGTTGGGGACCCCTGCCTTAGGGGATAGAAAGGTGGCATTATAGCACGTGGCAAGAGATAACGCGTTGACAGAAATTATTAGGATTTTTTGGAGATCTTTAATGCTAAAAAAATTATCGTTTCCCAGGAATTATAAGATAATTCAGATGAAAAGGAAGACGTCCCAACAAATGTCGCACTTGAATGACGAAAACGCTGCTCTTCACAGAATGAAAAAAGGGAAAACTTCTGGGGTCAGTGTGGTATAATTGGACATCATCAAAGCACCGTGACCAGTTGTTAACACTAAAGCAACAGACCTATTTATCGAAATGTCTCCAGAGAAAATAAATACCTCAATCATGCAATGATGCATCTGTTGTTTATCAAAAAATAACTGATCCATTAGCCTCTTATCACATATATAAATTGTTCATGATCATCATTGGGAAGACAATACAGTGAAAACCCCAATCTAACTTGGCTCAGATGCAGATTTACAACGGGACAAGTCCCGTACCCCTGAAAACAACAACCTTAACCTCACGTGAAGTTCACATCGCTTGGTTTTACATCACTGAGGAGAGGGGTACAGTCCGGAGGTATTACATTTTACCTTGACCTTGCGAAGGTATCCGCCCTGGTATGTGGGAGCAGGTAGACTGTTGGAGCTACTTGGGGCGAGGGGCTTCCCCCAACCTTCTCTGCGACGCCTCTCTCATTGGTGGCGCGCTCCAGTGTTAAATGTTTTAAAATGTACGGCTGTGCGTTTACAAAGGACTGCGCCTCTTGGCGAAACGCTTCTCTTGCGTCATTCTTTTTAAATCCTTTATATTAAGTTCACTTGCTTGCTTGCGCGCTTAAGACCGTGCAAATCTTTCGGTCGTTTTTTAACCCACTTCCCGTGATCCAATCGAGCTGACATTTTGCACACAGACTCGTTGTGCGTGACAATTTATTTTCGTGACATTTTTTTTCCAAAATTGTACACTTTTTAGGCACATTTTTTTTATATTGAATTACCAATTGCTTAATGGTGGCAGGCAATCATCGGACCCATAGGTGGCAGCCATCTCAAGCCAGAGGACGAGAGGACTCTAGCCGCCACGCATATAAAGGATTTATAGTGAAAAACTTTGTTTTTACGGGTTAATTTTTTACAACTCTGTTCGTTGCGAGTTGAATACGCGGTAGCGCTGTTGGCACTTGAAGCGGCGCTACACCGGAAAGACGTTTTGTGCAGCTCAGCGGCCTTGCACAGTCGAGCACATCTTCGCCTTCACGACGTGGGTAGCCAGCCCGTGACGTGCGCGTTTCGTCACGGGGGCTCTTACGGTATTAGGAAAACGCAGGCCCACCATCCGCAGGCCGCGCTGGAATTGGGGAATGTTTTTCTACCGTTAGCCACATGCACGCACACTCTCAATCAGATTCTTCAACAGACCAATGGATATAAAAGAGCAGCGGTGCCTATTTTTTGTAGACTATGAAGAGGCATCTGGGTGGAAATTGATGCAGTCATCCAAGGTTTTAAACCACAATCTAATTACAAATATTTAGAAGTATAACAGAATGAAAACGAGGTAGAACTACACTAAAATTGTACGTAGAAAGTCAGGCGACGTGGCGCTCCTTCGCCAAAATTATTCACAGCGACATTAGAAGATGTTTCGTGAAAGCTGGTTTAGAGAAACAATGGCATGGATTTAAAAGGATAACGTATTTTCAGATAGGCTGACAAAATAACTTTTTGTTGGCCAGTATCAAGATGATGAAAAAAGAACAGGCAAAAATGCAGAAGATTAAGGTGTTTAAACACCAAATAGATACGTATTACAAGGCATCGAGTCTGCATTCACCACAACGTGCTTGTGGTAAAGCATGCAAACGCGCGTGCTTTGATTATAATGTACGCATTGAAACAGATTCGCCTACGCCAGATAGCCTCCTTTATGGCCTTGTCTCACCACCGATGTTAGACCAGAAAACGTCAAAAGGCGAACAGCACACAAAGGGCAATGCAAATATGAAAGCATTAATAGCTTGGGGTTGAGCTGTGGGTCCAATATTTTTTGCCCAGTATCAAGATGATGAAAAAATAATAGGCTTTTACCCTTTCAAGAAAGAATAGATGTAGCAGCTGCTCAAACCCAGCAATTAATGATTTGATATTTGCGTTGCGTTTTGGGAGACCTTCATTGAGCAGTGGATCGTGGCTACTGGTGATGTGGCCTTGTCACCGCGACTACTTCTCATGAGGGGCGTTCTCCTGGCCTCACTTGGCGTTTCAGCCATACTGTGAAAGGTGCCTTGTAAGTGCACATTATTAAGTGTACTGTCACTTACTGCACGCAATGTCAGTGTAGCTTTTCCATACGTAATAGATTTTGATCATTTCTATGGATGTAATTTTTTTAACTAAGGCCTTGCTTTGTGAGACCCTGGATACATGCATCGGTCTTCACTAACTCAAAAGCCTTCTCATAGTCTCGGCATAGCGGTTTTTGATATTTGTCTTTTCAAGAGTCTGATCGTGTGTCTGGTCAGGGGTAGCAACGCGTTTCTAAATCCAAATTGGTGAGCATCTCAATATCTTGTCCATTGAGCCATTGTATACGATCTTCTTGAAAAATTATGAACGTCATATATATGGGTCTGTATATATTTTGTATCTGTATTGCTTCTCTTTTTGTAGAGAAGAATGACTAACACATCATTCCATCCATAATACAGATTTTATTTTTGGATTAGATCGCGTAAATATGAATGTGTCGTTTAACCCGCCACCACCCGACACAGCCAAATCTGGATGTCGTCCGATGTTCGTTGTAATTACTGGCGAAACGTCGTACTCGGATTGTAAATGTTGTGGATGTACTCTCCAACACACCAGTGGTGCTGTACTAGTAACGAATTGACACGTTCTGTTTCTGTGACAAACCTTACTCATTGGCTGCGTCGGGTTTAATGACACATTCATATTTACGTGATTAAACAAAAAAAAACCTGTATGGATTATATTGGTCGCGAAAGTCTACGTGTTAAACATCATTCCATGATTGAAGCATATCATTTCTGTGTTAACATTTTAGAAACAGGTCTGCTAATTTTTCTCAAATGCCTATCTTATAGTCTCGACGTTAATGGAAATGCATGTCCTGAATTTTTTATGTTTGCCTGCATGCTCCGTGTATTATATTTCCTTACAAGAAAATCACCCCAAATGCACCCAAGCTAAGCTGGGTTTAGCCTTGTTAGTAGTCGGATGAGTGACCAACGGGGCTTACCAGGTGTCATAGGCAAGGGGCTACGTGGTGTCGAGGAGACGCAAGTGCTGAACGCCACCTCTCTTGTCGGTCTGAACAGTTTTCTCTGGGTTCAACTGATTTCCTCCTTCATGCCAAACACTCATGGACGATACTGGTCAAACATCCGAACGCAAAAGGAATATCCTGCAAAATGTCTTGTGGCTCGGTGGGCCTTGCTTGGGTAAATACACGGAATTATTTTATCGTTATATATTTAGTAATTATTCTGCAGCTCTTAATTATCATAGTAAAAAAAGGCATAAAGGGATTTCCTGTTCAAACGAGAAGAGGTAGCACTCATCTGTTTACAGCCCTGAGCCAGTGGCGGGAATTCCTCATTCCTATGGCAGGGTCGATTCTAACCCAAGGACGACTAGCATGGGATTTCTGTATATATATATTTTTTCATTTTAATACAGATTGGTTCATCTCTCTGCAAGCATGTCCTGTATATTAATTGCAAGATACAAGTGACAAGGGGCCTGATTTTAAAATGAAAAAACAAACCACCGAGACGGCAGTTTGTGGGATCCAGTGGGAGAAGTGGGAACGATGGGGGAGGAGGAGGGGGTAAAGGTTTCTTTTCGGGACTATTCACAGCTGTCGAGATTCTTATCAGCAGCAGAGGAAGGCACAAAAGGAGCAGATTCTGCATTGTGACTCCTCATTTGTGCTTCAGGATGGGCCGGCAAAGCATTACAACAGCAGCAGCAAAGGCCTACTGCTATTATGAATTACATTTTCAATGGACATAATTTTATTTGTACTCTACTTATTCTCTGTCTGAACGGAAATAAACCCACGTTTGTTCTCTCACTAGTAATTAAATTTAAAATATTATTGTAATGTCTTAAGTGGAAAATGTAATTTGCAATGCAGTATTCGCCACGAAATATGGTCATGAATGTCACGTTTAAAAATGAATGTTACGTGTATTAAAAGTGTTGAAAATGTTTCAACGACTAGATGCTGAAAATTAAAACACTTGAATAAAGGAATACTCGAAGTTCAGTGTTTATACTGAGTAAATACGTGGTAAATGCTATGTTGGTTATTATTGCAGTGCAGTACAACATCGCATACACAACTCGCCGGGGACTGAGGATCATGTAAAGAGATCGGATGTGTGAATTTCTGAAGAAATTGCATTTGAATCGTGCACAGTTACGTTACTGGCCCAAACTAAAGTGCAAACTTCAGTTTAAACGTGGGGAAGTGCTCCCACTGTGCCCCCCCCCCCACCCAGAAGGCAGTGCTCGCGAGATTGAGGATCAGTCACCGTGTGTGAAAATGTCGGTTATGTGAACATTGAAAGTGGTTACACTATTGCACAAACATCACACTGGGTGTGGCCGGTTAACTGGGTCAAGGCCTATACCTGATGGTCAGATAAGTGACGTTATGGTGTATGCCAATCATCTCACGTGGTTCAGGCTTCACAGCTACGTGTGTACAACAACAACAACCCGCCATTGGCCACTAAGTGGCGGTGCCGTCACCACGGCGCTTGTGCCAGGCTAGGTGCACGTCAAGGCCAAGTGAAGTGTCGAACGGCCGCTGGCAGGAGGTCACGTGGCAGACCCAGCAGGTGCCATGGGTTGACTGAGATGCCTGGCCGATGCACCACCTGTGCCCTCTAAGTGTGTACACACGACGCACAAAAAATATATACATGACGATAAGTAAAAGTAATAAAAGGGGTTTTAACTCTGGACCAGCTTCATGAGGTAAATTGTTTTCCTAAACGCCTATCGGCTAAAATGTCAAGATCTCTCTAATCTGTAATTAATTTAAAGTGTAATTCATTGCATGAGTTGACTAAAACAGCAGTGCCACACAGATATACATGTACCAACCGTGTTTCCAAATTAAAATAAAATAGCAATTATATTAAACAATATTGCATGAGAAAAAATTAGGTTATTTTTTATGGACACGTTTGCACATTCACGCAACAGTTGAGACTGTGGCGTTAAACTCAATTTAACAAACTACCGCACGTAGCTGGCGCTGAGAGTGACAGCGAGCCAAGAGAGGGATTTTACACAAGAAATGAGTAATGCGGCTTGCAGACATTGCACTTTAAAGTTTTTGGTGACAATAAATGATAATAGGCTTAACTCAAGCAACTGCTCCCGGTACCAAAAACGCTGCATATTTGTAAATCTCCGGCCAGACAGGATTAGGTTCATTACGTCTAGCCGGGCTGCTTAAAACGTCTGGATTTGAAAATGGTCAAACGCATGGACCCCAATAATATCTTGGACCATTTATGCCTTCAGAAAGTCATTATCCTAAGGGAGCTTGCTGTCATTTCCTTCAGCCCGTGCTCTTGTGAAAATCCTTTTTGTATAAAACTTCACGATTAATTTCAGGACCCCCCCCCGTAACCACCCCACCTCTTTAATTAAATATCGCTGTTAGTTAAAGTTTTAACTATATAGAGTATTTTATTAGCACAACACTTTAGGGTGTATATAATTTCCAATCCGTAAACTGTGTAATCGTACACATGAAGAAAAACCTGTAAGCGTTTTTGTTTCCTTTAATTGCTCTAAGGTTCATAAAATACTATTTTCCGTAAATGAATAGGTTTAAAGATCACGAGTATTTAACATTGGGTGCCAGTAACGGCCATGTATATTACTATGGTCGAGAGAAACATCAATAAAGATAGGTTTTTCCCTATTTGCATAAACATTAATAATTCTAGTCTGAACCACAGCAGTGTACATGCTAAATAAATAATCGTGTCATTTAAATGTATACCTTGCGTAAAATTGCAATAATTCATCGTTCATATAATTTGATTAACTGCAGCATTTTGCAGAGTATGAACATTTTATATTAAATGCTTCATGTAATACAAAGTACACAGTGAGGAGAATAATAATCATAATAAATAATGTAAGCGCGTGTTTTAGCATTCAACTGACGATCATTGTTATGCGTAAAGTACTGGGGGTCACGGAGTGCGTTTAAATCTCTGGATGTGTGCCTCTGCTCCACTTGTACTGGTCGTGTTGGCACGTGAGCAGCATTACCACCGACCTGGCTTTCCTATGGATGCCACATGACAATTCTTTTCAGCAAATCCCAGACTAATGTGACTCTTATGAACCTGGAGTGAAAGGGGCAATTGGTACTAAATGGTACAAACGCTCTCATGCCAGGAATGTTTTAATTCAACTAAGGCACCTAATTGCCAAATTGATGAAAATGTAACAACGAAAATCCCTCCAATTAGCTGCAGTGTGGGACATTTGGAAATTGAATGGATTTTGTTATTAAGTGAGGGTTTTTTTAATTAGCTCATTTAAAATTGATACTTGGAGCATGTTGCATTATTACCCTTTACATTACAAGCAGCACTAATTTGTATCAATAACACCAACAAGCCTAAATACATGCCAACAAAACCCCAAAAAAACGCTATTATGGATGATATTGGTTGTGAAAGCCTACGTGTTAAACTGAGTATAAGGAGGTACTCTGTGATGTGTGGAGATGAAGCCCGACAATGAATTTCTTCTTGACCCAAAATTAATGAAGGCTGATTTTCTGGATCGTTCTACTCTTGTGTAATTACGATTCATAGTTCACAAGTCTGCATCAGACAAATGAGATATTTGTAACACAAGGCTTTAGATTTACCGATGAGGTTTATCGCAATTTGTATAAAAATCAGATTAGGGATAATCAAGATGTAATCTGCACGTCAGCAATATTAGTGGTCGGAATTAATTCATATTACTTCGAATAACTGCTCAGTTCTGCTTGGAATCTCCTGAAGGTTCCACGCTTAATTCTGAAGTATTAACATTGCATACGATGATGAAATATTAGCATTGCACAACATTTATTTTAATTTGGTGCAAGTTTAATATTTCCCACATCGTATGTTCTCTCTCTTGCATCATTACACAGTAATATGTACCGTCTCCTGCAACGGTATCAATCATTTAAACAGGAGTGTTCTGTTTTGCAAAGGCATTACGCATGGAGATACAATATGAATTTCATAACAGGGTTATCATTTGTACCACCGAGTTATTCTACTGAACGCCAGCAGAAAGTGCAAGGGAACTACAATATAGCATCAACAAGTCAACAACTTATGATTATCGGGGCTAGACTCAGTCAGCCGGGTGGTTCGGTAGTAATGTTTGTGCGTTACAGCAAGAAGGGCTTGGATTCTATCCCCGATTTGTGCGCCTTCGACATGGAGTTTGTAGGTTCTCCCCTCTTCTGCACGGGTATCCTCTCTGTTCTCCGGTTTCCTACCATATCTGAAAGAAAAAAAACGAGCAAAGATACATTGTACGTGGTATTGACCCAACCTCCCAATGTTGAAAAGTTACCATAAAATCACTCAAGTGGGATTATACACACACAGCGGCAGCAGCATCGTGCCCCATTGTGAAGTCTTGTCAGGACTCTGCTCAAAAAGTCTTATTTGTTGAAGCTTTCCTGGGTAAACAAGCGTAATAACAATAAGTAGTTGTTGTTAGAGTATGTGGCTGCTATACATGTCCACGTGATAAGCCACATTGCTGAGCTATCGTTTGTGGCCAGGTCGCTTCTGAAAAAGAGCTACATAGCTCAGTGGGCCTTACCTGGTAAAATAAAAAATAGTTGATAGTTATTTTATTTTTTATAATACACTGGTATCTTGTAAGTTGCTTGAAAATAACCATGATACCACTGATAATTATGAGACACCTCCAACACTCCTAAAACATTCTGCAAGTCAAAGTGTAAGTGTTATTATCATGTGTATTTAAAAGTTGAGAAAAACTCACCATGCCGTGTTTATCACGTCCAATTATGTTCAAATTGCACATTCGGAATAAAACACAACGCGCGTGCCGGGTAAACGCTTGCAGCCGCCGAGCCATTGGCAAGCAGGGTCGGTGTGGGCTTCATTTCACCGCAGCCGTCACGCCATCGAAGTCGTGCGCACGGGGGGAATGAGCGACCCACACACGCTCTCTCTGCTGCTGCTGCCGCTGCGCTCGTGAAACACCCAGCGACGTCAACAATGGCAAAACGTAAACCGTTACGCGTCGAATTTCGATTTAAAGCTTTCGTGACTGCAGGGATTCATCTTCTTGGTTCTTTCGGTAAAGTCACGTAGAAGGGAACTAATAAAAGAATAAAAATAAAACATAATAAAATAATTTTATTACTTCCCTTCTACGTGACTTTACCGAAAGAACCAAGAAGACGTTACGCGTCGGTTGTCCTCGTCCAAATTACTAATTTTGACGATCACAGACCATATGAATTGCGGCAAATAAATGCATTTGCCACATGACTACAGTTTCCCATGTCGCATTCAAAACAAAACTAGATATATTTTTAAAATGCACAGCTTTGGGCATCTATCTTGTGACTTAAAAATGAATAAATAAATCCAATAAAGCGTATACTAACTCGACATTTACAGTGCCCTATTTTGCTACGCATCACACAAAACCAACCTGCGTGTTTATTTTAGCAAACCTTAACGCTCTCGTCTAGTTTTAACAAGTATCTAATGACAAAGCTTATTAGAGTCATACAATCTGCATTATAAAGAACCCCAGAGTTCAGCGCTGACCCCCACTTTAATTATCACCGGACTGGACTCACCAATAACACATCTCAGTTGGCTTTTCACCAAGTCATCCGTTATGAAAGCATTGCAATGATATGGCGGGATTTCTCCAGGTGAATGAAACAAGGCAAAGACACGCGCGAGGGCTTGGTGGTGTACGAGCCTCATCAACCTCACCCTGCACGTGTCCACCGAGTGTCACGTTCAGCCCAAACTACCCACACATTACTTGGTTGGAATTGTACACAGCAGAAGCAGCAATCATCGCCCGTAGCGGCAGACTCATGCCCCAGGCCACGTTGTCATCCTGGTCTCTTTAGTTCTCTCCGGGTTAAACAGCTGTTCACCACGATCTCGACTACGATTGTTTTGAACATTTTTGTTGTTCTGTATTGTTTAATATAAGTATTTGTTTTTATTTACCCAAACACGATATTCACGTAACATTCAAACGTGCAGTTTAAATAGCCATCTATATCCATAATAGAGGTTTTTGGATTAGATCGCGTAAATTTATGTGTCGTTAAAACCCGCCACCACCAAACACAGCCAACTAGTAAGAGTTGTCACGTGAACAGAACGTGCCAATTCGTCACTAGTACAGCACACCGGTGTGTTGGAGAGCCAAGCCACAACATTTACAATCTGAATACGTTGATATTGGTCGCGAAAGCCTACCTGTTAAACTGCCATCTCTATGTTTTATTTAAATACCGGATCATGATAGATTTTTGAACACCCTGTATATTATCTGATGTCCAAACTGGTTTGGCTGCTACGGGCAGTTTTCAGTCGACATGTGCAAGGTGGCCCAGACCCTGGCCCTACCAGTGCGTGGACACGTCTGGAGGGGGGGGGGGCCTGAAATCCTTCGGAAGCCTCTTCCTGAAATGTTGGTAAATAATTGACTACGTGCGTGCTCCCCGTCTCCTAAGGTAGAGACACTGTAAACAACTGGGACAATTAAGGGCGCAATAAAACAACTGTCAAAGAAACAAGTCTGGAATGCCGTTTTTGTTTCTCTGCCCCCCCCCCGTCCCTGCTTTGATGCCCTGCGTTATAAACGGGGAATTGGCATTCGGAAAATCTCTCCAACTTCGAGCCGTGTTGTATTTGTAGCAATAATATCAGAGCCAATAACAAACACGTGCTACACTCCCGGTACAAAGCGAATGCCAAATTCTTCAGGACTTAAAAGGTCACGACCCCCGCCCCCCCGCCTCCTCCCGTTCTTCACCGGACATGATGGATTCTCCTTTAACTCGCCATGTAACTATTTGTCTCTGACGAATGTGTCTGGTTCCCAGCTGCGAGCAGACATGTAAATCACTCCGGTCTGACAGGACTTCGTGGGCGATAGCATCTTCTGGGTCCGGGCCGGGATGCGCCTCAGACGGAATTCTCTCACAACACAAAAGGAATTGCCCCAGTAAAGTGATTTTTGGGTTTTGCGCCCGCGAGCCCGAGAGGGCATTTCCCATTGCAGCGATTCAGCAGCAGAGCATCGGCGGGCAACTGCCACTAAGTATCACCGCATTTGACCCTGTGCGAGATGCTTCAATGCAATTGACGAATGGATAATCGGGAGCATTAGCACTCTCTTTCCATCGCAGTCGAGTTATCAGAGGAGAGGGGGGGGAAAGAGAGGCAGACCAGCCAGATGAAAGAAACTTGACTGCCCTTAAGGTAAGGTAGCATCTGCACCGTAATATTGTTCAGACTGTACAGTTTGAATGGTGTAAATGCTGGCTCGGGTTTTCAAAAGACAAATCCCAATGTAATTTACCGAGGATCATATTGTGCATATGCCTTCTTGAAATGCTATTGCACTAAAATCACTTCTTTAAATGCTATTATGCTCACAACTATATTACAGCCGTTTGCTTGTTTGAATTTCAGAATTCACATGATACGTCGTCTTTTGTCAATCACTTGTCAGTAAAGCATTGGCAATGTGATGAGACAAGCATCAAAATCCCAACTTTAAATACAACCATCATTGTTAAACAACAACAACAAAAAACATACGACTCACCAACAGCGTGGCCAATGTAATAACTCCTAATTGCCCAATTCACCAGGCCGTCAATTTAGAATTCAGAGCTTGCACTCTGAATTTAATAGTTTTTGCTACTTTAAATCACTTCTCGAAAAATGATCCAGCACTGACAGGGGGTGACGCTGTGGATTTGCTCCTTGTCGGAGCTCAACCCACAGCATTGTCTGAGCGATGCCTAATCCTCCATTGTCGGCCACTTGGAAGCGACTGCCGAGGAATTAACCTCTCCTTCGGCCCCGTTGAGACAGATATCTGAGAAACAAATCTGGAGGCGCGCACGCGCTCAGAATCTACGCTCAAGACACCAGTGGAGCAGAGGTCAAGATAGCGGGGGGGTGGCAAAGAGGCATTTTCTCCCCCCAAGGATATAAAGTCGTGGGCGCGGAGTGGCAAGCTGCTCACTTTCACAAAGCTGGTGGGCGAGGGAGCAGCAGCAGTAGCAGCCACTGTGTTACGCGGATCGGTGGGAGGGCCCTCTGGTGAATTGGCTGCGTGGTGTCTGGCACCGCGATGGCGACGCAAGTCGGAGGAGCGAGCAGGACCTCCCTTCTGCTCTTGGCCCTGGCATTCGTGCCACGTCAAGGTTCCGGGGCCACCCTGCCTCCCGATAAGCCACGCTACCACGCCGGGGTGTGCCCCAACGACCTCAACCCTAACCTGTGGGTGGACGCCCAGAGTACCTGCGAAAAGGAGTGTGGCGGTGACCAGGTATTTGCAGACGTCTCACCGTGCTTCCCGGCAATTACGTTGAAGGCGTGCTTGACACCACGCAGCAAAATGTTTGCATTGCCATTTCTTAAATAAACTCCTTAAAAAAAGTTTTTTTTTTAAACAACGGTTTTATTAACAACTTCGTTTATCTCACGGTCGAGAAGTATGTCAATGGCGCCTGAAACATGCGGCGCCTGATGTTTGTGCGAGCCGATTCCACAGTTTAGGGACCGCGGCGTTTTTGAGCTACACAAAAATATATAATTCATAAGCCGTCCATAGAAGAATTTTAATTCCTTGAAAGGAGGCAATTAATTGATGATCTGATTCCGATGTTCATACAGCATGCATTGTCACCAGATCTGAGTACATGTGCAGAATTTGGAATTGATTGGACAACAGGAAGTAGACTAACTTTTGATTACAAGATTTGACCACGACAAAATAAAACCGTTGAACAAAAAATTATAACTTGTGTGCATCTACATTAAAGCGTTTTTTTTTTCTTTCCCCGAGCTAACAGGTCATAAATAATCCATGTGATTCGTATTATTTGTGTACCATAATTAGAAAAGTAATTTACACAAGTGTTTGAATAAAGTTAAATTGGGATGCTTTTACCATGTCATACGGATGTGCAACCTAGCCGCGCAATAACAACCTTCATCTGTCACCATATAAAGCAATGGTTCTTCACCTGGGGTGCACGCAACCCTCTGAGGGTGCGAGATGCCCTTTCTGGGGGTGTGAGACATGGCCAGATTTGTTTAGAAGGTAAATCATCGAAACACAAATTAAGCATGGAGCAAGTAAGCACAACTACTTTGTGTCATCAAACCTCTGTATTTATTAACATGATAAATTGTTTAAAAATTTAGAACCAAAGGGGTGCAAGACCGCAGTAAAAGGCCAATAAACCCTGATCTAAACGCACCGCAGCATATAGCATCGTTTGAAAATGTCCGACGTGTATTTCAATTCCTGTCAAATTTTGTTTCCACTTGGAGGACTGCACCGCCTTCGAGAAGTGCTGCCTCAACGTGTGCGGCTCCAAGAGCTGCGTGGCCGCCCGCTTCGCCGACAGCAAGAAGCGCACGGCCGGCTCGTCGGGCGGCCGCGACGCCGTCGGGGCCAAGGCCGCCAGCTGCGCCGGCTTCCCGTGCCAGCAGCAGGGCGCCAAGTGCGAGCTGTGGGACGGCAAGCCGGCCTGCCGCTGCCGCGACCGCTGCGAGAAGGAGCCCAGCTTCACCTGCGCCTCCGACGGCCTCATCTACTACAACCGCTGCTACATGGACGCCGAGGCGTGCGTCAAGGGCGTCGCGCTGGGGGTGGTCACCTGCAAGTACCACGTGGCGCCGCCGCATCCCAGCGAGCCGCCGTCCGAGACCACCGCGCCGCCCACCGTGCGCTACCCGCCGCTCGCGCCGCCCGGCGACGCCGTGCCGCCGGCCCTGCTGTCGAACCCCTACCCGCAGGAGGTCGCCCTGGGCGGCACCGTCAGCTTCCGGTGCGACGTCGGCGGGCGGCCGCAGCCCGACGTCACCTGGGAGAAGCGGAGCGACGGGCGCGACAACCTCATCATGCGCCCCGACCAGATGTACGGGAACGTGGTGGTGACCAACATCGGGCAGCTGGTCATCTACAGCGCCGAGGAGCACGACGCCGGCATCTACACGTGCACGGCGAGCAACGCGGCGGGCCTCCTGCGCGCCAACTTCCCCTTGTCGGTCGTGACGCACGATCGGCCCAGGCAGCCGCCCCCCGAGGGAGCCATCGCGGAGTTCCCGGCGAGCGAATGCCACGAGCCGCCCGACGTGACGCACTGCGGGTCGGCCCGCACCAAGTGGTACTACGACAGCGGCCTGAACGCGTGCGACACGTTCGTGTACGGCGGCTGCGACAACAACAGGAATCGTTTCGACACCTACGAAGGCTGCAAACGGTGGTGCCAGAACCAGTCGGTCAACATCTGCCACTTGCCGCCCGTGCAGGGCCCGTGCCGGGACTGGGAGCGCCACTGGGCCTACAACCCCCTCATCAAGCAGTGCCAATTGCTGGTCTACGGCGGCTGCGAGGGAAACGAAAACAACTTCGAGAGCCGGGAGGCCTGCGAAGACAACTGCCCCTTCCCGACCAAGGCGGCGCTGTGCAAGAGCTGCAAGCCGAGGCAGAAGATCGTGCCCAGCTTCTGCAAGAGCGACTTCGCCATCGTGGGCAGAATGACCGAGCTGGTCGAGGAGCCGGACTCGGGCTACGCCCGATTCACCGTGGACGAGGTGCTCAAGGACGACAAAATGGGCCTGAAGCTCTTCAACACCAAGCACATGGAGGTGACCCTGGCCAACGTGGACTGGAGCTGCCCATGCCCCAACATGACGGCGTCCGACGGCGCCCTGCTCGTCATGGGCGAGGTGCAAGACGGCATGGCCGTGCTGCACCCCCACAGCTTCGTGAGGACGGCGAGCGACAGGCGCGTCCGGAAGGTGTTCGAGACCATCGAGAAGAAGACGTGCGACCTGATGAGGCGGTTCCATGACTAAGAGACGCGCGCGCGTCATATCTCGCCTGGCTTTTATGCGCAACGCCTGATAAATCGCTTCCGTAATGGCTTTAGGTGTACGAGCGGAGATGCTCTTAGCGATGCATATAAAGTATACGTAAACTAAATAGACGAACGATTTTTGTCGTGTTGCTTTGCCTGGTGAAAGTTACAAATTCATGTGGCATGACAGCCGTTTGATTGAATTGCCACAACAGTCCACCGTGGCATTTCTTTTTCATTAACAACTGCCAGCAAACACGTAATTTATTGATAGTGTTTGCAACGTAAAATGTGCAACGCTTGCACCGGAGGTTTTTTTTGTGTGCGTGTCGGTGTTTCCGCTGCGTAACCGATGTGCACGCATTGTGTTGTTATCGCTTTGTTCCGTCGGTGTGCGCACGTCTGTCCGTGCAGTGCACGACATGCCGATCGCAGCCCTGGTACAGGAAAACAATCTTTTATATGGGGATGATTAAAGACGCCGCATCTGGTATTGATTCACAATAAGTGCATTGAAAAAAATGGCAAAATATTAGCAAGTGCAGCTAGCCCGTATTTGTATATTGGTATAGCAAATAAAAGCTTTGATGTTCAACGCACCGCATTCGCTTGATTGCTGTAGTATTGCGGGAACGTGTGTGTTTATGTACGTTGAACTTCTTTCACACTGTACGTAGCTAACCGTGCTAATTGGAGGTGCGGAACAACTCGTCGGGATGCACTCAACTTTAAAAAGTGCTTCATGGACACATCTGGCACACCAAAAAAGGGCAGCTGTTAGTTTACCAGAAAAAAAATGCTACATCTTCCCAAACTGAGAATATAACTGCGTTAAAATACAATGAAAGGCCTGGACAATTGCTCTAAGAAAAAAAAAGAACCCGTACTATATTTTAGCAATTGCTGAAAAATTATCATGGCAGTGTTTTTGTCATGGCTACGGCTATGCATGAGATTGCAGGTGCCTTGACATCCACATTACACCACGGTCTGGACTTTGTAAATCGCCGTAAAGGTGACGCCTCGTAACAGCAATTGAGTTGTCGTAGTGGTCCAAGGTATGTTCACCATCAAGGTGTGTTCACCGTCAAGGTGTGCTCACCACCAAGGTGTGTTCACCATCAAGGTGTTCACCATCAAGGTGTGTTCACCATCAAGGTGTGCTCACCACCAAGGTGTTCACCATCAAGGCG
>CM025639.2:1188881-1199040 GCA_014621495.2 Entosphenus tridentatus | reverse complement strand
GCTACTTGCGTTGTGGCCGAAACGTCGTGAGAATTATTTTATTATGTTTTATTTTTATTATTTTATTACTTCCCTTCTACGTGACTTTACCAACAATCAACACTCGTTGCACAATCGTTTTAAACAACAATTTTAGCACGAGAAACGTGAGGTGGCTGGGTGGCTCAGAGATCTGAGCGCTGAGCTGGTAACTACTGAGGGCCTGGGTTAGAATCCAGGCAGCTGGCCTCTGGTTAAACCTGGTCCAGTAAGCTGATCGTCTCTGCCCTGTCACCAACCAATGAATGGGGGCGAGCACAAAAAAACCCCATCGCTTAAAATATCGCTTCTGCACTTAACTTGGCTAAATTGCAACTCTGAAAATGTAAACGTTTGTTTTCGCCTGCCGTGTGAAAAAAAAAGCATCGCTTTCATACGCAGCAGATGGGAAGTGCTGCCCTCTACTGAGTTTGGACAGAGGTCACGCGAACGGACCACAGAGGTCGCTTCTGGGATGTCCGCTCGCTTCTGCGCGCCCTTCTATAAACTGCAATGGGATTCAAAACTCAACTCCCGTGCGGTGATTGCTGATCGCGGCAGGATCTCGCTACATTTTTGGGGGGTAAAAATCAGGTGATAGGCAGCAATAACCATTGAGGCGTATGTGCTGACTGGCTTGTGTCTAAGTTTGTAGAGCCACGGAACAGCGCTGTCGGAAGCAGGTCACGCATTCACATTGAGCCCTGCCAATAGTATAAGCTGCTTTTTAATGGTTCAAACGCAATGCTGTATCACTGTTGATTAATTCTATAGGTAACTTTATCATCAAAGCCATATCATCACTACGTATACTACATATACCACCTTTTATGCGGCAAATTTTGAAATAAATTTCGCTCGTTTTAACGTGGATTTAGCTTTTCAATATTTGCATCACGTATACATATTTAACAAAAAATAGAACTAAAATAACCAAATGGGAATGACTATCAGGGGCTTTAGGCATTGGGAATAGATGGTTGTAAAACAATCAAGGGAAGGAATTTAATTTACACGTGGGGGGGGCGGTGGTGGGGCAGAATCATACCAGCTGTATACCCCCATCAAATGTAACCTGTCCCTGGGTAAACATATACCACATACATAGTGTACGCATTCACAGTGTTTATACTGAATGAACCCGGTGTATACACGTGGCTTGGAATGGCATGCATAACACGATGCCACAGTCTCCCTCGGTGACTAAACCCACTTATAAGCAGCCTGTGCAGGAGGGGAACATTTGCCTAACATCACCCGATAAGTTCACAGACGCTGACTCCCATCAGCTGCCGTTCTTCAGTCGCCACTTCCAAGCGCGCCAGCAGCTCAAGTTAGGCACAGTGCCGCATGTATTAAGATACACGCTGTACGGATAAAGACGTGGGTGCAAATTACCTATAGCCGTGTCTGAAAAAGGGCTCCACTGAAATCAGAGAAGTGAAGGAACGCAGGGATTTGCCACTCACCTTGTACATTCCCTGCCCACCCTGCAGATGACAGAACAATCTGAAATGCACCGCGAAAAGGGGACATACCCAGAGAGCAATGCCGCAAACAGGAAATTGTATTGCGACTGAGACGCCAGCAAATGACAACGACACTCAGCACGTCACGCCACGCACACCTCCACGTGAGCCATCACGCTGTGTGAACAAGAAGACGCAACTTATTGGAAAATAAATTGGAATCTTGAATGCTTTTTAAATATTCTTGGTTCTTTCGGTAAAGTCACGTAGAAGGGAAATAATAAAATAATAAAAATGAAACAATAAAATATAAATAAATAAATAAATAGCTTTTGCTAGCATACATCTGTAAGAGTTATTAAAATGCTATAAATTTACAGTCACGCATGACAACCATAATAATTTAAACTTCAATCAAGTAATGATGCATCGTCTAAGGGCAGCATCGTATTGTTTATATTTTGAAGAGCACCATTAAAATATTTGTCAGTCCTGTACTAGCTGTGAATGTCCTGTAGGGTACAGCAACTTGAGTATATAGCTACTAAATACACAACGTCAGAAGTTGCCTTTCATAAGATAGTCCGAACATTAATCTTCGCGACTATTATTATCGCCAATACAGTATACATATATACAAAACATTAAACTGTATGTGCGTATGGTGCAAAATACATTGTAAAATATATATATATAAAATTCCCTGCTCAAATGGGCATTGAGTTTATCGCCCTGAACCGGTGATGGAAATTCCTCATTCATATGGTGGAGGCGAGTCTATTCATAGGACACGCACAAGTTGACTTTCCCTCCAACGAGGTGCTACAGTCCTGTACTTAGTGTTACAAACCCCGGAGGGATGGCGTGCTGAGTCAAACCCCAACCAGGGATTCAACTCATGACCTTTCGATTGCGAGCCACCTGGCCAGCTTGTATATGAAGTCCATACGCCAACACAATTGCATCGTATGTAAACCTGTTTGATGTTTCCATATGTGTATGAGTAGTCATTACAAATACAACTCAGATATGCATTGACCGTTGTGATTATGTATGTGTGCAACCTTCTTGTATGACAAATACCTTGTTGGAAAATGTGTTTCATCGAGCATATAGCTACAAGATACGCAAGGCGTGGAGAATGACATGTTTGATGGGAGACTTGTTGAGAACATCAATTTACAATACGAATATCATTAAATATTCTCTCTTTGGTTCTTTCGGTAAAGTCACGTAAAAAGAAAATAAGTTAAATAATAGAGTACGACGTTTCGATTGCAACCCAAGCAACCGTCATCAGGTCGAACTCAATTTGAGAGAGAGACAAGACACGGAGACACACAGACAGAGACACAAGCAGAGAGAGACAACACAGACACACAGAGAGAGACACACAACATAGACACATAGAGACCCAATGCCTCTGTGTCGAGGCCTTAAATAGAGAGAGGGGGGGGCGCAGAGAGAGAGAGGTGGGTCTGCTGGGGCAGCTGCTGGAGCAGATGAATTAGCATGTCAATGAATCCACCCCGAAGCGACCGAGGGAAAGAAGATCGAATGGCCCTATGAGATCCTGGTAAATTTTAGAGAGAGAAATAGTTTGAGAAAACAAAATTTAGCAAATCTTTTGGAAATGTAATGTAATGCAACACAGAGAGTGGGCTCTCTCTGCCCCCACCTCTCTCTCTATTTAAGGCCTCAACACAGAGGCATTGGGTCTCTGTGTGTCTATGTTGTGTGTCTCTCTATGTGTGTCTCTCTCTGCTTGTGTGTCTGTCTGTGTGTCTCTGTTGTGTCTCTCTCTGTGTGTCTATGTTGTCTCTCTCTGCTTGTGTGTCTGTCTGTGTGTCTATGTTGTGTGTCTCTCTGTGTCTGTGGTCTCTCTGCTTGTGGCTGTGTGTCTGTGTCTATGTTGTGTATCTCTGTGTGTCTCTGTGTTGTCTCTCTCTGCTTGTGTGTCTGTCAGTGTGTCTCCGTGTCTGTGCTTTGTCTCTCTCTCAAATTTAGTTCGACCTGATGACGACTGCTTGTGTTGCAATCGAAACGTCGTACTCTATTATTTAATTTATTTTCTTTCCACGTCACTTTACCGAAAGAACCAAAGAGTAATTCCTGCAGTCACGAAAGCTTCTCATCACTAAAATATACCCAAAATCCACTTACATGACAAATAAGTTACTCACGTGTCTAAAGCAAATAACAAGTCTTCACGTAATCGTAATATACTCTGAACACACCATTCTCCTAAGATTTGGACCACCCAACATATCACTAAGTTTGGATAACAACTCTGCAACCTCCCACTGCTATACATGACCAAAACAGAGGGTTTTATTCATTCCGACTGCATAATGTCCTCTCCCTGCTCTCTGGCTTCAATGGGGCTGCAGGCATTTCAAGTTAAGCCGAAGCCACTCATTTTAGCGAGGCCTGCGGGTCACACGGGTGTCGTATCAGAGCGCCGCGTTGCACGTGAATAGGTCCTGCGCGTCCTCGCATGACACGGCCGCTCGCGGTGAAACGTGACCCACGGGTCGCGCCTAGCATTGGACCAGGCGAAGTGACGCATGAACGACTCCTTGCGCACGTGCACACGACATCCGTGTACAGATGGAGCGATTCTCAGGCGTCAAAACAACGGGGTCACTGTTTGCTCTTCAAACAGTGCACTGTTTGCAAAAGCGCGTATACAGTGAACAAACTAGAAAAGGTTAGACCGCAAGTAGTTGGCAGATATTATGAGAGCAGTAAAACTACCGACCAAACAGTACTCGTGGCTGTGATATTAGCAATGCACAGCAGCAAAGTGTATTCAGGTATTCCACAACCTTACCGCGTTCGTCTTGTCTGTCTCATCTGTACCGACTCACACCGTCTCATTTCGCATCGCCCGTCTCATTTGCATTGTCAGCTTCATTTTTACTTTCCATTTCTGCAGTCCGTCACGTGTCCGCTCTCATCTGTGCATCCTTGTTTGCACGTGCCACGCGTTGCGACCTATTTGTGTGGTCTGCCACGACGCAATCTCGTTCGCATCCGCACAGCCCCTAGCTCGTGTCAACTCCTCGCCTCTCTCTCTCTCTTTCCCCCTTCTCGTGCCTATTGTCTCACGCCTATTGTCTGCCACATTTGCTTTGTTCGCGGCCCACGATTGTCACGTTGCACTGGCGGATCGAGTGCACGCCGTGGAATTACAAGATCCGCGTTCTCGTCACCATAATCAAACTCTCTGCCCGAACTCATCGCTGCATCTTGCGAAACGTCTCCAACCGCAGGTGTCTCACCCCGGCTGCTGCTGCTGCTGAGAACCCCCCCATTCTAGATTTGAAGCTTTCGTGACTGCAAGGATGCATACTCTTTGGTTTTCGGTAAAGTCACGTAGGTACTACAGTGACTTTGTATTTAACGGTTCCACCTGAAGATGGAAGCTTGTGTTGCCTCCGAAACGTCGTGATTTAATTTAGTTGTTTTCATGTATTTTATGTTTTACCTACGTGACTTTACCGAAAAGAACAAAGAGTATGAACCCCCCATCCATTCATCCATCCATTCATCCATCCACCCATTCACCCATTCATCCCATCTCGTCTCTTGAAACTGAATCCCTCGATTTGCCACCCCACATTGTTCACCTCCAAATTGTAGATGATCCAAAAAATCCGCGGCCACACTCGTCACGTGCACCTGCCAACGAGACGACATCGCCCCGACACTGCGACCCCTCTCCACTGGCTCCCAATCTTTCACGGACTTGCACCGACATTCCTCGTCCACTCTCACCCCACTCGACTCCCCTCCACGATCGATCTACTCTAGAAGTTACGGCGCTTTTTTTGTCCCCAGTCGAGCTTCCCCCAGTGAGTTGGTCGCTCAGTCTCTTCTGCTGCTCCTAATGTCTGGAACCTCGATCCCCCTGTCACCCGTGCGGTTAGCTCCCTGCTCTTGTTTAAGTCAAGGTACAAAACAAACAGACTACATTTTTCTTGCTATAACACACATGTCAACTATTTTTTGTCACGTTAAGTTGCTATATACATTTAGATTTTTTTTTATTGTACTGTGGTGTATTGTTCAATGTAGGCATTTTTACATTGTAAATATAGAACACGAAAAAATCTCACAAATAATAATTTGATCTAATTTTATATACAACAACGCAACGTATTAAAAACGACGCTTTTCAAAGTTATCCAGTAACAATGAAATCTTTATTTGGTTTGTATTCCATCCCAGTATTATTGTTATGAGCATATCTTTAACATGAGAAAATGTAATGTTTTTTTATGCATTTAAAGTCTGTGCCCAATCACGTTACCGCTTCACACCGTGACAGCAATCACGCCCCGGTGGTTTAACCGAATCGTTTTATTGCTGGTGTCGGATGAATACGTTTATTAAAGTTTAATGTACCATTAGTTAGTCACGGTGCGTGATGCGTGCGTGAGCATCACGGTTAACAGACAAACACCAACACATGCAGGCGTTGATGATGTGGACACACCGCAATGCCTCGAGTCCCGGTCGTACGTTGTTCTGCGGCCTCGTTGTGATTTCCACTTGCCCTTTCACCCCCACACTTTACTCTCCACACTGCGCTGCCTTTGCGACGGCATTTGGAAGGCGACAAGGGGCCGTCGAGTTGTAGATCTACGGGCCGGGAAATCGTCGATCGATGCCCGCTCGCCGTGTTGATGATGGTGGCATCGGTCGTGATTTCCCACTCGACAGAGATGGGTGTCGTGACGACTTCCCGATCTCACACACACTCTCAAGGGCCGTGGACACCAATCAGCTAATGCCGTTGTCTGTTACCCGGCATTAAAAACAACTCACTGCCTCAGTGGGATCGACTACACTCTCTTTGCACATGATTAGAGCGAAACATTTATAATTTGTGATTGTTATTTTTTGTATGACAACGGTTGCGTCAAACTGATTTTTAGAACTCTCATGTACAGAGAGGACTCACGGTGCGCATTTTAATACACGTTTTGGTTGACATGTTTTAATAAAACGTAAAATAACTAAATTGACACTTTGGAATGTTCAGTGTTTGAATTAATAACGTCACACACACTGTGTCCAGATGCCAACGCACTCAATTGACGTTTGAAAGCCTATAAATGTTAACATTTGGCTGGAACGACGCAGCCTCCAAGTGACAGCCAGGGTTAGTTTTACTGTCACCAGGGAGTAGAATTCAAAATGAGAAGAACCTTAAGTTCGTATGCAACACAAATTGTATTTAAAGCCCTGGACGCAAACCTCTGAGACCCACTCTCACACGCTAATCTAATCTCCTGCACTCATCCCATTAGGATAATTAACATTCTCAATGTTACTGCAGCAGATTTGCAGTTCAGTGATCACCAATAAATAGCTGCATTTAAAGTGCATTGCATACATTTACATGTAAGTAAATAACTGCTCTACATTTGAATGGGCATGGGGGGGGGGGAGATTGGCCGATAAAGTGTAACTGGACACAGGAAACCTGCATGCTCCAGGTATAATCAACGAATGACAAACAAAGGGACATTTCTTCTGCGGAGGGTTTCGCGGTTCGCCTGCGTAAAACTCTCCGATGCGATGTTTGTTGTTGCGTCACACCACGTGGTGTTTGGCCCCACGTCCAACGTTTCGCTGCGCTCCGAAGAAGTTCCCATCACGTGGAGCGAAGACGTTGGTCACCGTGCCGACCGATACATCGGGAAGCGAGGGCAAGACTTGAAGGTCAGGAGGGAAACACATTTTGACTACGTCACGTTTCACGAGTAGCAACAAACTCAACCCCCGCATTGTGAACGCTCCAAAATAAACCCTGGCGCCATTCTCACATTCAACGTGTTACGTTCATCATCAGGCTGAGTATGGTGTGCGTCACTACCTTGCCAAGCACAGCAAGCTCGATTGTCAACGCGTCTGCTCTGCAACGCCACGTTTATCTGGGGTTTTTTTTTTGCACGGTCAATTACGTTCGTCGAATACCGTGCGCGTTACAGTTTGCACTATTTTTACTTGAAGATAGTCTTGCTGCAAATTAAACCTGGAACGTCTTGGACGCGGTATTGATTATTTTCTTGGCATAAAGAAGTCGCACTTAAGCAATAATCCTAAACTCTTGAACAGAACCGGCATTAGACCTTTGGGGGCCCTTAGCAAAATTTGTTTGGAGGCCCCTTTGATGTATGATTTTTTTCACCCACTCGCTAGCAGTGACTCTAGGGGGCCCTCTGCTGGCCACGGGGCCCTTTGCAATTGCAAGGGTCGCTTAGTGGCTGGGCCGGCTCTGCTCTTGAAGTACTCTTGTGCCCAGTACCACATTTAGACGCAGTATAAGTCACACTGCACGCATGACCGTGGTATAATATGACGATGGTAGCTTTTAAGGTCAGAAGCTATTTTTAAAAAAGGCGTACCGACTGGATATTATGTTTATTTTAAAGTCTATATCACAATAATTTTAACTTGCAACGCTGTTACAAACAAAGGCCAAAGTTAATATATATTATAATCAGTTAATTAGAGGGGAAAAAAACTATGTTATTTACAAAAACTGAAGCGACTACGCTGAATTTACACTATTAAAGTAACAAAAATACATATTGGTACAGAACCCAGCCAAGAGGGACACACTTCCAACAAAAAATGAGTGAAGAGCTTAATAAAGAAGGCGGTAAAGTTACAAATGACGAACAAAAAATGTCATGGAATACACATCAGAGGATGTGCGTGTGTGTAGGGCAGTCATTGAATGTGGACCGGGATCAATATTACTAAATAAAAAGGGAGATTAGTGCAGGTTCAAGTGCTTTTGCAAAACTAAAAATTAGTCATGAAAATAACATGCAAGTGCGGTTAAAAAAGAAGATGTTTAATCATTGTAAACTGCATGACCTGCCATCACGTGGACCAGAAACATGGACACGACCAAATAAAGAGAAGAAAATAAAGCTGTCTCGGGTGTGGACCAATCAGCTTCAAGGACAGTGCATATCATTACCATTATCAGAGTTGTTTCTTTTTGTTTGCATTTTGACTGCTTGTGTTGCGGTTATTGCAAACATGATGCCTTGTATAAAGGTGTCAGTTTTGTACCAGTTAAAAGGGTAAAAACCTACTACTATAAGAAAGCTGAACTTAACAGAAAGACGGCAAGAGGAGCACGTGCATCATAGATCACAGTGGACGCACGTTTGGGACGTAGCGTTGACCATCAAGGAAAGTGCGTGGGCTAGGGAAGGTCACCACTTGACTACGAGGGATACGAATGATTGCCACACGATCGGAAACAACGACAGTTGCAGCCACAAAGAATAACACGTGTTTGGCGACAATGCCTCGAGACGCTCGACTGGAGAGATTAAATCGGCTTGGTGTGCAAAAGCGAGAATGGATCGTTGCATCTTGAGACAATGTGAGATGGCAATGGAGACCGCCGTACCCCGGTGGATACACCGTGGCTCGTGATGATGATGATGATGTAGGACTGGGAAAAGAGGCTTGCTAAACGCATTTGTAATGAACTCATGAATATATCTGCTATATAGTGTGCATGATTGCAGACTTGCGGCACACCCAAATGCAAAAACACGACAGTAACTTCTATGCTGGCTGTAGCCCAAGGCCGCTGTCAAAATGTACGACGAAAAAAACACATTTGTCTGAACAATTAAATATTTCTGTTTTTAAAACTTTGCATGGGTCTGTTTTGTTCACATACACGTACGTTCGCGATGGCTTAAATTGAGGTGAGCGGCGACGAAAGAAGCGAGAGTCAACTTTCACCAGAGGGGGATGTCAGGTCCCCACAGCAGCAAGTCATCGTTGGTGCCCAAAACAGTCAGAGAGCGACGACACGTGGACCCCGGGTGCACGTGCACGAGTGCACGTACACCAAACCGCATACCGACCCGCATGCCCACAAGAGACGCGTACTCACTACGCGCTTGCACATTCCGGCAAAACTTCACGGTTTGCTCCGTACGCGGGTGTGTGTGCACTCGTCCGAGAGCGCGAGCGGTGTATACGCGCCACCTACAACACAACAGCAGCGGCAGTGGCAATGGGCCTCCAATTCACAAAACAATTAGTGGGGTGGAGGGGGGGGGTGAACCCAATGTCAGGTCAAACCCACGAGTCTAACAAACACTGCGGGCTGAAATGGTCATGGTAAATGTTGTGGGTTTAATCGATGTGCTGAACTAGTAACGAATTTAATAGGAGGGTTTTTACTGGTAGGAACGAAGTGGACCGGCCACCAATAGATTATATCGTCCGTCCGTCCGTCCGTCTGTCCGTGTATAAACATCGCCCCCTACTGCAAACACTTGGCATGACCCTACAAAAACCTTTACACTCAGTGACGCTTTTAATTAAAACTTTTAAATTAAAAATTTACTAGCAGCGGCCTAAAGCCTACAGCTAGGCCTAAAGCCTCGAACAACGCCTCAAACTCTCCCTTCGTATCGTACCCCCGCGTGTGTGCAAGGGAGTTAATGTTTAACAATGTTACATTCCCTTATGTTTTTAATACATTTAAAGCTTTTACATAAATAATTAAAGCATTTAAATTAAAAATTAACTCACAGCGGCCTAAAGCCTACAGCTAGGCCTAAAGCCTATAACTAGGCCTCAAGCCTAGAACTAGGCCTCACACTCTCCCTTCGTAT
>CM025639.2:1155836-1188871 GCA_014621495.2 Entosphenus tridentatus | reverse complement strand
CTTCGTATCGTACCCCCGCGTGTGTGAAAGGGAGTTAATGTTTAACACTGTTACATTCCCTCATGTTTTTAAATAGAAACATTTAAATTTTAAGCTTTTACATTAAAATACACTCCCTACCTCCCCGTCGTCGGCGGGTTTCCAGCCTAGAGCCAGGCCTGGCAATTTCTCCCCCGCTAGGGGTGTATTGGGCGGGGCTACGCGGGGCTGGGCGGGGCTACCGCGGCACGGGTAGTAACAATCTGCATATCGTGCAGATTGTTACTCACTATGTCTGCTCCAAGCTGCACTCACGTAGGTACATACTTTGAAATACTAGTATTTTTTCCACAACGGTTACTACTACTTTATTGTTTCCTATGTTCCACTACGTCTACGTTTCCGTTCACTTATTGGCGCCCATTTTTTGCCATTTCATTTTATTATAGCCATTCATTTGTTTGTTCCTACCAGCCCACCCCACAGGGACCTGGTCTACTTTTTTCTGGCAACAAAACTGAAACCTTTTGCAAGGGATCATGTTTACATTAGCCACAGTACTTGCAGTCAGAATTAAAAAAAACAACACTGATCATTTATGCATTGTCCTTGAAACTGATTGGTCCACACCAGAGACAGCTTTCGTTAGAGCCTCGTCTCATACGGCGTTCGACCAGATGACGCCAAAAAGAAAGGGGGGAAAACCATATTATTATATTTTGGTACTGGCAAAGGAGGCCTCATGATGTAGTAACGAATTGACACGTTTTGTTAATGTGACAGACCTTACTTATTGGCTGTGTCGGGCTGTGGCGGGTCTAATGACACGTTTATATTTATGCAATCTAACCCATTAAAAACCCCCTCAATTATGGACGACTGGCTGATGAAGACAACGCGAGTGCCTCTCTCGTGCCCTTGTCTGTGTCTCTCTGGCTCATCACGCGACATCGTCATCTGTGTTTGCATCTCTTCTGTCATCTAACTTGGAGCTTATAACTTGTAAGCGTGGGGGGGCACCACAGACGATCGTTGTTACCCCCCCCCCCCATCTCAATAGGCCATCACAACCACTGCACAACATACACGAGTGGAATAAGTCAACTAAATTGCATAGCATTACCGTGTGTTTGAATTCTCAACCACAGTCTCTTTTTCTCGCAAAATCTATAAATCTAGCGTAGACATTATACAAACGGCATGTGTACACAGTGCGCCCGAATTCAACGTTTAACTTCAACCAATAGGGGCATCGCTAAGTGCACTCGAACAAGTAAAACATACTGTATTCGGCATTTACCGTTAGCAAAAAAAAAGCCCTCCTCGGCTGAGTTGGGCATGTGTGGGGGTGGACAGGCGGGTCGTTGGCGTGAAACCACTCGACATTGTCAAGGGGGCAACATGCCAGAGTTGGCGGCCATGCCCTCCCACTCGTCTCGTCTGCTCGCCGTGGCTGCTCAGTCGATCAGAATATGGAGTGGGTTCGCTGCCCGTCGGGCAATCTCTCACGCTCGCTCGCTGGCGAACTGGGCCGAGGTCGCCACTCACCACTTGGGAGGGAGCGCAGCAGCGCCCCTTACAAAAATAGGCGCAGCGCACTTAAACAGCTATGCTGCTGTAACCCGCCAGGGCCCGTTCGACCTTATCCCCTGGACCAACCCCAGAACATATTTCTCAGTCGGCACTAGGTCCAACAGAAGCGCGCAGAGGTCGTCTGCTACCGTGATGAAGTTCAGCACAGCAATGTCGTCGCACAGGGCTCGGTACAAATCAATTCCTGCCACTCGAACACACACAAACGCCAATTCCCAGCCTGTCCGGGTCAAATTTGGACAGGTTGGAAACACTGTTTGCACGTTTCAGGGTGGATTATAAGCCAAAAATTATGCATATTCGAGTTATAATGTTAAACAGGTAGTTAAATGACACGAATAATTAATATATTGCGTAAAAGTTAATTTGCCCAAGATGTGTATTATTTAACAAAATGCATGTAAGATCACGATACCAACACCTTTTATACGCAATTTGTTTTGTCAAAGGATGCATTTAAGAGTAATTATAATTCAAATGTATAATGTGCATGCCACGCTAGCATCCCACTGCGCAATGCATGGAAAGCAGGAAACAAAAACAGAACCACGGCCAACCGAGCAAACTAAAGAGGGAAGGCCACTTTAAAGCGATGGGTTTCAAAGCAGACTTCAATATATCTGCCGACTCTGATTGCCTGATTTCAAGTGACAAAGCATTCCATAGCTTGGGTGCCATGCTAACAAAAGCCCGATCTCCAAAAGAGCACAACCTATACATTTATATATTCCATCAATGTTCTTAAGAAGATCTTATTTTAAATGTATATATTCTATCAATGTCCTTAAGATCTTCTTGGAATATATAAATGTATTAGTCCCTGCAATTAATGTTGGATGGGCCCTTTTAAAGCCTTATAGGTTAATAGCAGTATATTAAAATTCAGTCGTATTTTACCGGTAGCCAATGAAGGGATATGAGGACTGGTTGTAATGTGCTCACGGAATGGTGTACGTGGTGTGAGCACTCTAGCAGCTGCATTCTGAACAAGCTGGAGTCTGCCCAGTAAATTGCTTGGTATCCCAGACAGTGAGGCCTTGCAGTAGTCGAGTCGAGATAACACAAAAGCATGGACCAGTCTCTCCAAGTCAGCACGTAACAGGAAGTGATGTATTCTGGACATATTTATTAGGTGGCAAAAATAACATGATAATCACCTTAGATAGATATGCCTCAAAGGATTATCACTGGTCAAACTGAACACCAAGGTTACAGACCTCCCGTGTGGGACTGACATCGTGAACATCAATCAACAAACAAGGGGAACCAATTTTAGAAAGATTCAGAGGGGAGCCGATGAATATGGCTTCGGTCCTGTCAGCAAGATAGATTTTTTAAATAATTTGCCAAAACTTTGTCAAACCACCGCAGGGTAAATGCCACCACAGTCTATATCAGCATTTTTCTTCTTGATCTCCCCTATGTCTGAATATAAATGGTCAACGTGCTATTTCCGTTGTGGTCGATATGCTGTTTAAACATAGTTTACACAGCCGGTCAGTGTTAACATGGTGGGGGGTGGGGGGGTAGGGTTGTTTCGACTGCCGCGCCAGGAGGTTAATCTCTGCATCGCACGTCCAGTGTGTTCACCGCTGCGCAATTTCATCATTAAGCAATGGACAACTAAAACAAAACACGTCAACAATGTGAAACTACATTTACAGTGTCGCTTGATTCGTTCATTTGCCCTTCATGCAACAGCTGTTCCACTTACCCGCATAGCGGTCAGATGACAGAATTCCTTCAGCTGCCGCCGTGCACCAAAAGGACCTCAATGGGTTGCAAGTAGGTCATGGGAAAGCTGTGCAAGCAAAATAAATAAATGCAGAGCTTTAGCATAGAGATTTAAAACCAAAAAACAATGACTAATAAGTTTGTCATTTTGCAATGCGATAGCTTTATGCTGAATGGAGTACTAAAAAATATTAACTATTTGAAAAAAAACCACAGGCATTGTGCATCTATGAAAAAATAGTAATGCAGCCAGTGGCAGCACTTGGTAAAAGCAAGCTGAGTCGAAGTACATGGCCCAAACAAGTGAAGGGGTCACGGGTTTATGAAAAGAATAGATGAACAAAACATCTGCTCGAATTCATATCCTGATAAACATAAAATGCCAATTAGCATAATAAGAAAATAATCAATTGATGATTTTCTTTGAACCTATCTACGTGACTTTACCGAAAGACCCACGAATATGAATTCCTGCAGTCACGAAAGCTTTAAGTCAAAACAGCGAAGTCATCTCTCTCCACCTCTCTCTCTTGTCGACATCTTTGCCGTTCCACACATTTTTTGTCTCATCCGTGTCTCCCATCTCATTACCCCTCAATCGTGTGTCCACATTTCTGTTATCTCAGTACACACACCTCTGTCTCTTGCCCATCTCATTCTGTCATCGCACTCAGAGTTCATAGATTGAAAGGCGGAGGGCCCTGAATCATTTCTGCTCAGGGCCCCCGATGGGGCCAACGTCACCACTGGACGCTGCAGATCTTCTCCTAGTGGCTGTGTTCGGTGTGCCGGCTGTTCCTATTGCATGCAGAGTTCAACGCTTCAATGGACACATTTTGCATCGTTAACATTCGGAAGACCAACAAAATATTTAGTTTAATCTGGGTCAAATGCGTCCGGTGTACTTGCTGTTCCGTTTGAATGCAAAATGTCACGCTTCGTGGGTTCGGCGGACACGTTTTGCGCAGCTAACGTTGTGCAGACCGAGAGAATATGTTTTTCTAATCTCGGTAAGACGGCACGACCATCCTGGTATAGGTCAACCGGTGGAAACGTTGAGATAAATTGATGATATGAAGGGGCCAGGAAACTGACTTTTTGTCACAGGATACTGGTGTGGGATATGTTTTCCCTTATCAGCTCTAAACAGGCCTTCTCAAGATTGCAGAAGCTGAGGCTCTGTCCGTACAGCATACGTTTAACCACGGTTACATCGTCGCTGCAATTCCCTCGAATGTTGTTTCTTCTTCGTCCGTACGCGGCTTCGCTGCGCGTGTATTGTACGGACAATGCTTAGTCTGAAGATGGCAACCTGCTGCAAAGGGTCCACGCGCGCGTGTCTTCACTCGATGAAAATGCTAACTCACAGCATTTGTGCTTAGAGACACCTTTTGTGAAGCACAACAGCTTTCACGCAATTTTGGGTTTTTGCGAGGCGATGCCACGGTGTTTACTTTGCTAATGCTTTTTAAAGAGTATCCTGAAGGAAAACATCTCCCAGAGCTTTGTCCGTCTTCCTTTACAATGTCCACAATGCATTCACTCAAGCGCCGGCGGAGTATGACTGGAAAATTCTTTCCCATAAAAACATTGTGTGAAAACAAGCTCAAGTAGCGTCAGTGCCAAACGTTTACACAATGCGTGGCAATTCCCTCGGTTTCATTATTCGGTTGGATATCTTGAAATTGAGATTTACTTCACACTCTGAGTATGTATTTGAGTCAACTGCGCACGTTTTGAACACGTGGTGATGTGTTTCATATCTTTGTACAAAATATATACCCAACTCTTCTCATCCGTATTCCTAGTACGAGCAACTTTGGCTTCGTATTTTCTGATGACTATTCACTGATTAGGAGAGGCGCGCAGAAACTTCACTCTGATTATCTGCAATATTTGATTGTGAATAAGATGAGTGAAATTGTGGATAACCTCCACAGATAATGGGATCTATGATATTGGTCGCCTACCACATCACGGGTAAGAATTTTCTTCCATACGGTATGTGTCAAAAAAGTATTTGAAAGCATATATTGTTGTCTCGGTTATACACCGCATATGTTTCATAAAGACTTTATCAAGATAAAAAAATGCAGTGTATGGCATGTCTTTTATTTTTGTAATAGAACCTTGCATGAATCTTGATTTGAAGCTTTCGTGACTGCAGGAATCCATACTCTTTGGTTATTTCGGTAAAGTCACGTAGGTAGAAAATTTTAATAAAACAAAAATATTATATCACGACGTTTCGATCGCAACACAAGCGGTCGTCGTCGGGTGAGAAAAATAATCATCCAGCAGTGTAACTGCTGAACCAGCGAGAGAGCTGCTACAACAAGAGGTTGTTAAGGTGGCGATGGGCAAGGGTCTCCAAGAGTCTGCCCCTCGCCACGTATATAACTTCTTGTTGTAACAGCTCTCTCGCTGGTTCTGCAGCTCCACTGCTGGATGATTATTTTTCCGCCTAAGGACGACCGCTTGTGTTGCGATCGAAACGTCGTGATATTTTTATTTTTCTACCTACGTGACTTTACCGAAAGAACCAAAGAGTAACCTTGCATTAATCTCCCTCCCCCCTCCCTCTACTGGTTATATTCCCCATAGCAACAGCGAAGTCAGTGTCGAGTGCTATCTGGAGTGGTCCTCGGCCCGACACTCACCAACCGACACTGACCAGCGTGGTGAAGTATGGCAAAGAAACTACCCATGACCAACAGGATGTGAGGAGGCCTTCATTTAGCAGAGGATTGGCATAGGGCCGTAAATTACTCTTGTGAATGTATTATTGTCTTAAGGTGACCCTTGTAAAAGAGGTACGGGGGGCTATGCCTTGTTAAATAAAGCACTAAATTAATAACTGAATTGATAAATAAAATAAGTATTTGAGAGGCAAAATTCAACAACGTTATACATTAACTCGGAAGTGTTTGTAATGTTTTTTTTTTAACTGTGTGTCATGTTGTGGATTAACAAATTATAAATTACTCGTTGGCATCTTTGTCAATCGACTCGTAACACCAAGTCTGTCATGTGGATTGTCACATACTAAATGGAAGGCAGTCAAGGATATTTCTTTGAAAAGCCTGAGGCAGTAAAATAATATCGACCATTTATTCCATCGATTATTCAATTAACACAGTTTTTTGTACATATTCGTGGTGAATAGTGACATAATGTGTTATTATAATTAGAGTTAGAAAATGTCCCCGTGTCCCAAATGCTTTTGTGAAAGTCGGGATTCTGTCCGGTGTTAAACTCTTCTGGCTTCAAGCTCAGCTCATGACATAGTTAGTGGGCGGGGCTACCTGAGAAGTGGGCGGAGCTACCTGAGCAGTGGGCGGGGCTATCCGAGCAGTGGGCGGGGCTACCTGAGCAGTGGGCGGGGCTACACGAACAGTGGGCGGGGAGACCCGAGCAGTGGGCGGGGCTACACGAACAGTGGGTGGGGCTACCTGAGCAGTGGGCGGGGCTACCTGAGCAGTGGGTGGGGCTACCCGAGCAGCGGGCGGGGCTACCTGGGCAGTGGGCGGGGCTACCTGAGCAGTGGGCGGGGCTACACGCGCAGTGGGCGGGGCTACACGAGCAGTGCTTGGGGGCTACCTGAGTCATCTTCTTCTCCATCACTCAAACATATCCATCAAAACAACCTCTTACAGATCCATACTCTTTGGTTCTTTCGGTAAAGTCACGTAGGTAAAACAGATAATAGATCACGACGTTTCGATCGCAACACAAGCGAGCATCATCAGGTGAGACAATCACAGTAGGGAAACTGCAATTTCCCTACTTTACCGAAAGAACCAAAGAGTATTGATTCCTGCGGTCACTAAAACTTCAAATACAGATTCGTACAGATCATCGGCATGGATTCCATCAGGAACAATCTCCAGGTGGCCTGATTGCTTATGTTGATACACGTTAAGAGCTTGAGAAGAGAGGCCATAACATTTATAAAGCATTTAATCCGGCGTGGCATAGCGCACGACTTGCCCAGCTGGACCACTCTCATCTGCAAGCTTGGCTTTAACAAAAAGCAATACTTGTTTGGTGTGACAACAACAACAACAAAAACCCCTGGTCATGTTTGACCTAAAAAGAAATCCACTCAAATATCACGGCAGGCTTGCAACACAAACAGTTGCTCCCATAACAATTAACGATGTTATTCTTAGCCGTATATATTTTTAACAAAAATACTTTACAGTAATATGCTGGGCACAACACATATAATCTGAGCTGTCATCGATAGCGCTTTACAGTATCACTGAGTCCTGGCTAACGAGGCGGAGTTGGAATGTCGCCAAGACTGCACTTGACAGAATGAATTGTAAGGCAGTCAACTTGATTGATGATTCAGCACTCACCAATTCCCTCCACCCACTCGATAACCGGTGGCCAGTCCGTTCCCTGTCACCCTTTTCTCGCTACTACTGTCCTTGCTTCTTCCTTCGCACTGCTGCCCCAAACCCGCTTTTGAATTCCCCTTATATTGGTTGCCCCCCCCCCCCCCAAGTTAAAATAACCGTTCTCAATTCTATTAAAGGGACTGTTATTTATTACACCTTCAACGGGTGTGGACATTCTGGGATTCGCTTGACCGTGAATCCGGGAGAGGGATTGGAGTGAGGCTACTCGTTTGGGCTCCCTTGACGCGCTGGCTTGCCAGCTTGTGAGTCCGATTTGCACTGATTATGATGGGCGCATCCGGTCGGATCGTTGTTTGTTGAGCCACCTTGTAGATTGTCTCTCAGTGGGTTTTTTTCCAAGCATGGATCTGTGCGTGCTTCTCTGTGCATTTTTTTCCCAGCACTTGTTAAATTTTATTTGTCAATTTTCATGTTTCTGATCCATATGTCACATTAGAGTGTGTGTGTGTGTACCAAGGACAATTATTGTCAGAATCAATACGATGCGGGTTAGAGTGCTTTTAGGAAAGTTGAACTGGATAATAAGAAACAACGTAACAATGTGCCTAAAGAAAAAAAGCGAAGAAATGTGTTCATCATTTTAGCCATGATCAATCCACCGTGGGATGGATGCCTCCTCAACCCGTCCACATCGCTCATGATTCAACGACGTGATAATCCACCTCGCATTCGATTCACGTTCTGAATACAGAATACAAAACTATGAATGCGGCAACAGCAGACGGCCTCGTGTGTGTCAATCGCTCTGATGGTAACGTTTGAGATTTGAAACAAGGGAGAAGTGTGGAGTTGCGTCTGACCGCCGGCTCCACTTGAGTCAGGTCGGGTGAGGAGTCATTTGCGAGAAAATCGAGCGGTGTGTGCCTGAGCACCGGTTGCCCTCGCGCGCGCGTGTTTTGAACATCATCTACGTTTCTATTTGCACCGAGTAATTCTTGCGCGTGGGATCCGATGCGTGCAGCGTGAGCGCTGACCGTGGCGTCGTTGCGTGCTATGCGCACACTGCGTGGTCGTCTCGGACAGAAGATTATATTTATATTTTATATTATAAAGAGTATATTTTCTATTATTATAAAGATAATATTATATTTTCTATTATTATAAAGATAATATTTATATTTTCTATTACTATAAAGATAATATTTATATTTTATATTATTATAAAGATAATATTTATATTTTATATTACTATAAAGATTATATTATATATTATTATAAAGATTATATTATATATTATTATAAAGATTATATTTATATTTTATATTATTATAAATACTTATTTTTATATTTTATATTATTATAAAAAAAATATTTATATTTTATATTATTATAAATACTTATTTTTTATTTTTTATTATTACGAAGATTATATTTATATTTTATATTATTATAAAGATTATATTCCTCTCCATCAGCTTCTAATCTTGCGCCCCCTGCTCCAGCCACGTCAAAACTCTCCTCGTATCTCGTTCCACCGCATCCTCCCGCCTCACCCTCGGGTCTCCCTCGCCTCCTTCCGTCTTTCTCCGGTGGCATCTCCACAGCTCCCTCCTCATTTGCATCTCCTCTCTTTCTCCTCGAGAATATTAGTCACCCCGCTATGAAGGCTCGAACACCTTTATTCCCTATTTCTTCCTTCAGAGACGTCGTCTCAACACGTCCCATTATGTATACCTTAAGCCACTTCTTGTTTACGTAAAACATTAAATAGTATACATTACTGTAAGTGGACTATACCTGTGTGTGCTTAACATATTTCAAACGAAACACGTGGATTACATAATGGATACGCAGAGGATGACGCACTACGTGTCTGGCTGTTTTTATTATGAAAGTAACAAACACACAGTGTGTGTAATAATTGCTTATATTTAATTTAGCTCAATTATTTTCACATGCCAATAGGGTGTCCCACGCTTCTCAAGAAGAACCCACGTGCAGCTGAAACATTATCCAGAAAAAAAAATCATGATTATCGTAATTATCAGTGTGAGGAACTATTCATGCCGCCCCGTAGTGTAACCCAGTATTTCTCTTCAGGTTACATGATAGACCCTGACTTGTATTTAGGACAAGGCCACAAAGTACGCTTTGTTGAATTGTGCTACAGAATATAATCAATTAGACGGCCCCCCCCCCCCCCATAATAGCGGCAATTTTATTTCAGCACCTTAACAAGTGTGATAATGCATGAAGGCTTTACCTCTTAATCGTTGTGAACAATGTCTATTTGATTAACTAGTTGTGGGTTTAAATACGTATGCCTCATTAAGGATTTTAGTCTTTGCTTTTAAAGAATGTCGTTATCATCGCTCGATTTTTCAAACACTCGATTCTTTCCTTCCGCTTCAAGGAAATGTGTCAATGACAACCACCATTCAGAACCACAATTCACAACAATTCACAACCACCATTCACAACCACCATTCACAACCACAATTCATAACCACAATTCACATCCAAAATTCACAACCACCATTCACAACTACAATTATCAACCACAATTCACAACCACAATTCACAACCACCATTCCCAACCACCATTCACAATGACAATCACCATTCTTTTAGATGTTACCTGCAAACTCTTTCACTGCATTGTGTTTAAAGTCACAACACCGTCATGTGAATGTGCAATAAACACTCCGTTTAATGGCTCGCCATTGTCTAGCAACATCTGTAAACATTTACTTTTAGAACTTGAAAGAATATGACAGAAACAAAAGAAGCTCACATTATATGTGCTTTATTTTTTTGTAATACAAGGATACAGAAAGCACCAAGATAGATGGAGAGAACTTAAAATCCCATAATCTTTGCAAAAATTTAGTTTTTTTATTAAAATGCCTAAAATCCTATTACAAATTTAATCAAGCTTGAGTGGGTGGGCAAGATATGCTGAAATCAGACACACACATGTCGAGAAGTGTATTAATCTTAAAATCTATTTGCGTCTAGAATGCAGATTTTAAGCCAATGCACGTGGTGGTCAGCAACTTGGACCAGCCATTCTTGGCTGCGTCATTGAATTGAGCTCCAAGACCTTCAGCAATGACACTCAAAATCACATTGGAGATGACCTGCAAAACAATTACATGAGATTATGTTAAATAAATACGACTTCACCATCGCACAAAAAAATATTAGCGCAATAAATTGCGTGTTAATATTAATATACATCAACACATTGACGTCAAAATTGAAAAAAAAACACCTAAACATGTGGCTGCAATGGTTTGGGTTTTATTATACTGTCGTTATTTTTCAGTGTTTAAATTCAGAAACTTTCAAAAGCTCACGATGCACTCGGCGCATGTATGAGATGGCGAAGTTAAACATTTACCTTGAAGTATTTCGGGTCAACCTTGAAGTCAGTGGCATGCTTCTTGCTCAAGCCATTCATCTGGGCGTTCTGAGCATTGGTGTCATCAAGGGCCACCACCATGTCATTGATGGAGTTCATGATGCGCTTGGCGTGGTCGCGCAACACTGGAGAGCTCTTCATCTCATCGGCAGTTTTCAACGCCTGGAACTTGGGGAAGAACTTCTTCGCATCGGCGTTGTCAGTCAAAAACCTCAACGGACGAAATTAAAAACAGATGACAGAGACGAATTGAGAAACGGAACTTCATCCCACAGAGGAGAAAAAAAACACTCAATACGCCAACGTTATTTTATTTCTCGTACTACAAGTAGCCAAATAATACATTTGGAAACGTCAAAAATTTAAAACGGAATTTCAGTACAAATGTTGCACCAACAACGAACGTGGCACGCTCCGACAAAACAACTATTCCCACGTTTGCAAGGGCGCACGTGAATTTAAACAAAAGATTTACACACATGTTGACGCAACATCATTTCAATGTAACTGCGCGTATGCAAAATTCCGCGGGCATCCTACTTGATGAGAACCGTGGTCCCGTGGTCCTCTGCGTGGGCGTAGACGACTTTCCAGGTGTCCCTCACTGCAGCCTTCTCGTCCCCAGAGAGGGCCGGAGCGGCGCCGCTGTCTGCAATGCTCATGTTTGCCGGCTTGTCTGTTGCGCTTGTCCTACGAAAAATCAAACTTTGACTCTTGTCGGCGTATGCTGCCGCGTTGTCCGACTTATATAGCCCTAGAATCACGTGATGACATTAGCAGTGCCCATTTCAGGAGCAAGTGGAAAGTCACGATTGAAAAAAAGAGAGAGAGAGACCCTTAGCACCGCCCGGCTGTGTGGGAGGTTGGGATGTTTGGAGGTGGGGCTCTCGAGAAGTCCTGGGTGGACACGCGTGGCAGTGGCTTACGTGCCTGCTGCCCCGTACCAAGGTGACCGCAGTCTTTGTGCTGCTTAACCCTGAAATTGTCCAGCTGCCTTTAAACGCCTTCCGAGTCCACGGTTTGTTTAAGTTCACGGAGACATACAATAATTGTGGTTGCGGGCTGGGTTTTTTTTGTCATGCTTCATGATTATTTTTTAGAGACATGTTCCTGACTGAATGTGCATGCATGGACACGGATTATAAACGAAGTACTAACCCACCCATTCCTATATCTGAGAGCAAAAGTTTGGGCTGAAGGAGTCTTCGAATCTGCCACGCGTGTGTGTGTGCGCGTGCGTGTTCAGATTTGTACGAGTTCATTGACAATGGGCATACGTTTGGAGTGCGTAGCGTTTCACAATCTCGAGGATACGATAATACCGTTTGATGAAGAATCCCCGAAAAGCTGGCGTGGCACATTAATGGATGGTGTGGCCAAAAAGCCCCACGTTGAACGACGTTTGTCTTCCCAGTGCACCCAGGCATTTTAGGTTGAGTCCACTTGGGGGAGTCACCGGTCATTTTTAGATATCCACCTGCCACTCGTGTTAGCCAGGTCAGATATTAAAGTCCGGTCGCTGGGTTGTTAGTGCAGTGCTCTAACCAATGCGCGCGTGTGTGTCTGTGTGTTCAGGCGTGGTGCTGGCTACCCACCACCTCGTGCGCCGTTCCGGCCTTCACGGGTGCTACTCGCTAACAGCACTTGCCCCAACAAGCTGTCGAGACTATACCGTAGTCTTTGTATTTCACGTATATATATAGTTATATACAGTACACACTAACTCACGTCATATATTCCCATACAGTATTGTGCATGTGGACATCTTTAAAATGCTATCTGCAAAATTAATTGCGCAAATATATATTGCGAATACTTCAGAGAGTGACTCTTAAGGACCTAATTTCAGCTGGAGCTGTCTCTGACATTGCACTCCAGAAAATATCTCCCCCGCTCACCCCCGCGTCCACCCCACCCATTGTCAATCACCACCAGGGAGAGAGAGAGGATGGTGTTGGGGTTCGGGGGGTGGGGAAGCTGGAAAACATTCCACGAGAAATTAAGCCCTGGGTATTGTCGTTCAGAAACCACATCTGAAATGTGGTGGTCCGCACTGACATTTGTCCATCCATGTGTAGTGTCAGTGATTCCGAGACGAGGTTTGTAGGAGGCACCTTCTTTATTAACAACGTTCACGGTCTCGTCCACACACTCTCCACAGTCGCTTAGCCGAGTCTTTACACAACCAACACTCAGTGGCGTAGCTAGGATATTTTGCGCCCGAGGACGAACTATAAAATTGGCGCCCCCCCCCCCGTTTAATCACATACCAAAATGTAATTACATGACATGTAGGCTGTGTGTGGCGGGATATATAAACTTTTCGGTTGAGGTGTAGATTTGTGCAGTAGTTTCAGGCTGCAGGGCCCGCCGCAATAAGTTATAATGTAACGTTGCAAGCCTCATTTTGGCGCCCTTTACCTTGGCACCCGGGGACATATGTACCCCCCTGCCCCCCCCCCTAGCTACGCCTCTGCCAACACTGGCCGTCTAACACTGACGGCGCTGACAGAGACAGCCAACAACTATCCTGCAACGCAATGTCGAGCGGAGACGACAACTTCCGCGCTCGGATCCTTTCATGCTACCAGCGCAGCCTGACCCTACCTCACCGTGCCTCACTTCTCGAACCCACTGGCAGGTTCCAGGGGCCTCCAGATGGGATCCTCCGTGACACTTGCAATAGTTCCTCGGCTCTGCCAATGCACCGCGCTCGCGCTCACGCTCACCGGCGTGTGGATTGTCTGTCCGCCACAGTTGTCGCTGCGGTCCACCAGCCGGCGCTATTACACTACACGTGCATCCAGATGTGATTCATGGGGAATGTTCATATTACATGTGGAGTCTATTCTTTGGTTCTTTCGGTAAAGTCACGTAGATAGAAAAAATAAAGTGAATAGAAATAAAACAATAAACAACAACAAAACACTAATGTAGACTGTAGCCTGGTTCTTAAGCTGGGTGAGTGTACTGGCGGTCTATAATGTAGACTGTAGCCTGGTTGTTAAGTTTGGTGAGTGTACTGGCAGTCTATAATGTAGACTGTAGCCTGGTTTTAAAGCTGGTGAGCGTACTGGCAGTCTATGATGTAGACTGTAGCCCGGTTCTTAACCTCGGTGAGTGTACTGGCAGTCTCTAATGTAGACTGTTGCCTGGTTTTAAAGCTGGTGAGCGTACTGGCAGTCTATGATGTAGACTGGAGCAATGGTTATTAAACTGAGTGTGTAGTGTAGCAGCGCCGACTGGCGGCCAGAAGTGGCAACTGTGGGTGTACCGACAGCATATAAAGAGCAGCCAGTATACTCGGGAGCGTCGGCAGAGGGGAGGAACCGGGGCAAAGGTCATTGAGGAGATGCTTCTGGGAGCTCCGAGAACCCTCTAGAGAGTTCCAGAAAGGGGGTGTGGCCAGGGCAGCACCAGGCCACGCTGGAAAGATAAAAGGGGTTGAGTGTCAGGGCTCGGGGTTGTAAGTGGGAATGGGGGTGGTCTCATCATGGAAGTCATCTTCGTGGTCGCCATCGTCGCTGTCGTCCTAGTCATCGCTCGACGTCGCCGCTGCTGGATAGTCAGCCAGCTATCCAGGAAGTTAGCGCTGTCGTGCCAGACGGCCAGCATTGTGTTGTGAGTTAGTGAGTTGTAATTGTGTGAAGTATGAATAAAGAAGGCGCCTCTACAGTTATGGTCTTTGGAGTCCTACATTACACATGTGTAAGGGAGTTCACGGGAAGGATTCCCGCCAAAAAGAGGGGGACAGTGGAGCAAGAACAGTGGAAGGGAGGAGGAGCAGGTGAAGAGATATAAGAGGGGGGCTGAGGGGTGCGAGGGGAGAAACTGGCGGGAAACGGACGGAGAAGGCTGGGGACGAGTGTGGACTGGGGGAATAAATCAAGGACGAACCCCCTGTAACCTCGTGTCGGCTCTCCACAATGGCTACAAGGAAGAACCTCCGTGTAAAAGAGCCAACAGAAGAGGAAGCAGGGGCCCCCAAGGGCCAGGACAACAAGGGGGCCTGCTCAGCGCGTAGCCCAACGCCTTTCACCTATTGGCGTTCAGCTCAAGCGGCCAAACAAGCCCAGCCTTGTTTTTTGCTTGTATAAATCTCGACAATTATTGGTGCCCTTCATCAATTGCACCAATGGCCTTCTTTGATGCACTGATGAGCAAGACGATGCGCGCAGAGCCACTGGCGACAGCCTTGTGGTCTGCTCCTGTGGTCTTGAGGTGTGACTCGGTGTGCACGTGTCACTATTCATCAGCGCAACGTTGCTGAACAACACACACACTCACATACAATTATGAGTACAGGTACGCGCTTGACACATCAACAACACCTTTATTCTGCTTGCGCGATGTTTTCTTTTGACACGCAGCTCGCATTGAAACATTTCCCCCCCGCATCAATGATAAGTGAAGTCCGCTTACTCACGATCTTCATTTCCTCAGTTAGCCCACTTTGCATTGCTCGACATGAGATAAACTGAACTCTCTGCAGTCTCCACACCCACCCCACCTCTGCCTCTGCGTTGAAGTTGCCACCCCGTGAGCGAAGGCGCGCGTGTGTGTGTGTCGCTGCTGGCTTGATGTCTCCTGCTAAGAAGTGTCACTCTCAACGATCCAGGGGGACGGCTCTCGCATGTGCGCCGTCACAGGGCACTGCCCGTCGTTGTTCACCACGCGCCATGTCCGACGTTTCGTTCCATGCGCAGGTGGCGTCTTCAATTCCTGAACAAATCACGTCCTGAAGAAGCTCACCAGGACATGGAGCGAAACGTCGGACATCGCGCCGAACAACACGGAATATCAAAGAGCTTTCAAAGTGGAAGTTGCTCCGTCGTAGCCCAGAAAAGTGACATAGTAACGTGTCATTCTTTTTTATGCAGCTTTACAACTGTTGCTTGCACGGTTCTGTGGAGGCAGACATTGAATACATATCATTGCATCCAACTGGTGCAAACTGCTGCTTCATGATGGTTTTCTGAAATTCCGTAAGATTATTTATATCCACTGGTTTATAATGGGCGTCAGTAGGTTATGAGGTGCAGTTTTCGTGTAATTCGTTGAATACACAATTGCAAAAGAGGCTATTGCGGTTTTTGGAACAAACAATAAGCTCTCTATGAAAAATGTTAAAATCGTGTTGTAAGTTTCTTGACATATGACTACTCAAAAGCCTTATGTCTGCATTGAGTAAATATGGGGTAGCTTTAAAACGCTTAAACTTCGCAAAAAGCCAAAGCAAACCGTTTTCTGTAGTCTGGAATGTTAACACATTCACACTAGACACAAGGAAAACACATTCACCTTGATGCAAAGGTACACACTGACATAGGGCAGAGGTCCGGCAGAGAGCCCACGGTAGCACAAAACAAGCCCTCACCCGTGTCTTGCCATGGTGTCAGCCCCGAGGCCTGAGTAGAGTGAAGATCCACAATGCCTTCAAAGGGAACGGACACAAATCTAAACGAAATACAGGCGGTCCCTCGACTTAAGTCGGATTTGACCAACATCGATGCACTCTTACGGCAGGTCACCAACTGCCACCCGCACTTACGACGCGACGCTTGACTCAAGCGCCGGGTCTGCGCGCAAACCAACGTACGGTAACATCCGCTTAACACGTAGGCTTTCGCGACCACTAATATTAATAATAAAGGTTTTTGGGTTAGATCGCGTAATTATAAATGTGTCGTAACCCTCCACCACTCATTTACAATTCATGTTTTGGATTTATTCTCCAACACACCGGTGGGCTGAAGTAGTAACTAATTGGCGCGTTGTTTACGTGACAAATCTTACTGGCTGTGTCGGGTGGTGGAGGGTTACGACACATTTATACTTACGCGATATTACCCAAAAAACCTTCATTATGAATAGTACGGTAATGTCGCCCACTCGGTCTGCCTCCGTACGGCGGCGCTCCGGTGATGAACCCCTGTGCAGTCTGAGTAATGTTTAATATTTATTTATTTATCCTTAAAAACGGCTGACAAAAGGAAAGGTGAGTGCTCCCACAATGGCGTTGTAAAGGAACGTACCAGAAATGCAAATAAGCCAGGTATTACAAAGAATAAGGGTGAGAACTTTCTAAACACAATTATTGTACTTTATACATGATTGGTAGTCGATTAAATATGCTATTTATATTCATATATATAAAAAAAAAGTTGCATATCAGACCTTTGCTCAGGAACGTAACCCCCATTATATCATTGTTTCTGTGGGAAAATCGGTCTCGCCTTACGCCGTTTCGATTTACGACACCCTTTTCTAGGAACGTAACCTGACGTAGGTCTGTGAATCGCCTGTATGTCTCCGTGAGATCTCAACACTGTGGGCTAGGCAGTGATTGCTAGAGATGACATTATCACCCCCACTCTACCAGTACTGCCAGGAAGATAAACCCCCATGCAACATGACCACCTTAACATCACCCATGCAACATGGACACCTTCACATCACCCATGCAACATTGCCACATTGATGTTCTCGCTACATGTTGTAAGTATATTTTGAATTTTTCCGCAGATTATAATACATTTTCAAGTTTGTTCGTATGATTGTGTTGCCGATATCAATTGTGTCATGAATTATAGCATTCTGTTGATGATCGATTTCGCTTACTTTGGCTTTGGCAATTGACTTACGCCTCCAAGTTCTCTTCGAACGGAGAGAGGACACGCGCAAGACCCCGAGTGGAGCCACGCATTGTGGTTCGGTGGGTTTTAAGTTCATTCAACTAAATTTAAACTATTTACTATTTTTACTTGACCAGGTAAGGAAGGCGCAATGAGCGGTATAGCTCATTTTAGGAAGCGACCTGAATGTCACAAATGATGGCTCAACGAAGTTGCTTATCACGTGGACATTTAGGGCAAAAAAATATTCTAAACGCACGTTCCGAATTACTTTCCCCCTGTGGTCCCTTTTATGAAGCATTGATCATTTTCACTACGTTCTTTATTGTTATATTTGCTGATGTTTGGCTCGCGAGCGGAGGTATAAATTAAACATGGCAATAAAATAAATAAATAATTTTTTATCCCTTTTCCCCAAATTTATGCCGTCAAAGGTCAACTCAAGGATTGCAGGATTTTTTTTTTAAATCCACAATTTATAGACAATGAACAATTGTTTATGGACGGTGGTTTTATACCCGTGTATAATTTATATGTTTTAATTGTATGTGCATTTTTGCAAAGAGTCCCTTCTGAAATACATTTTTGTTTTATGGCAGTGACATATCAGTTCCATCGCCAGCCGAGTTGCAAATATCATTCTAAAATATTCAGAATCTGAAAAGAAAATATTCGGAATGATCTTTGTTTAAGGTTAAATAATTCCCTCATGAAACACATTCTTTTTTAATGATTTATGAAATGCAAATCAAAATGTAATATTTATAACTAACCTACAGAGTGCATTCTGACACAATATTCTTTTATAGAGAAAAGCAATACATTGCCATTTCATCACTTAGAAGCGTAAAATATTACCGCACAAAATACTACATAAAACAAAAAAACGTAATATGTAGCACATTTAACATCACAAACAAAAATAATGCACAGCAATTATTAGATATGACTACTGCATGAAAGCTTCCTCACTCACTGTCAGTCATGGAGGTCGTTTGACCGTATGTCAGCACACTGCTGTGTGTGTTGGTGAGAGAAGGGACCAGGACTGGTTTATATGTAACTCACCGCTGACATTAGCCTGAGCCTCAACTCCAACTCACTACCCAGCGGGTTCATAGGGCAGTGCGCTAAGCACCAAATATCCATTTTAGGTCAACAACAATAATAATAATAATAATGGGCTTTATCACAACTATATATATAATGATTGAAACAATGTTTCAGAACACAGAGGGGAAAAAAAACATACAACAAAAAATAACCTCCTGCTAAAATACTGAGAAATTGTTTCACCTTGACAAGGAATGCGAAACATGCAACGCTCAGTTGTGAGGCCAGCAAATTCCGGTGCGATCCGCCGCAGGCACATCACGCTAATAGGATTATTGTAGGGCGTTGCTAACGTAAAAACAGCACGTAGTCACAACCGTATCTGTCAATTAGAGTCGAGTTTAATTAAGGGGTTATACTTCAATATGCAACAGTTGGGTGAGTTTTAGCCATTCAGAAGAGAGAAAGAGGAGAGAGAGAGAGAAACAACCCCAGCATGGCACCACAGCAAGCAAAACAGGCCAATCAAAATAAAGGCGCAGCTCTGCACTGAAATCGCTCGCCCACTCCACTGCTGGCAGAAGGGCTTCCACTAGAGGGCACTGTGCAGAGCCCCCCCTAGAGGACATTATACTGCCGCTGGGTTCACAGAGGTGGTGGGGGGGGGTGAGATGCAAGAAATTTGATCTTTCGGTAAAGTCACGTAGAAAGGAAATAAAAAAATAAAAAAAATAAAAATGTTTATAGAAGGAAAATTATAAAATAATAAAAATAAAACATGTTTTATTTGTATTATTTACGTGACTTTACCGAAAGAACCAAGAATATGTGATGTAAGAAGTTTGTCCGTTGTTTCAGCTGCCGCACCTGGGTAAGGAACCAGCGTCCCGCTGTCCACTGCGCTAAACATGACAACGGGGGGCAGCGTCCCAATTAAAATTTGATTTCGCACTTACGTATTGCTGGTTAGAGCAGAATGATTATGTAATGTATATTGAACTTATTTTGCACCGTAAGTAGCCAACCGTGCTAATCGGGGATTTTACTTTGAAATCTAGATTGAAAACGAATTTCTTTAGAACTGCTTTTTGTGCTTAGTTTGCTCTTCCCCTATGATATACATTTATATCCATTGTCATGCATGTACAGCAGCAGCCACACGATAGAAAGACAAACATGTTGACTTTCTCTAAGTTTGACTTCATGAGAAAAAAATACCTCGGCTTTAAACAAACAAATCAAATATACGTGTTCCTGAATAACCAGTTAACAACGTGATTAAATGCACACGGTCACAGTGACCTGTCTATTCGTGGCTGCCTGAATAATCATGATTACTCACCCCGGGTGTTAATTACTCCAACACGTTTATTATTGCGTGCAGGTGATCAGTGCTCTGCCAGCTTTATTAAGCAAAACTATTTTCTTCATAATATACCTGCCGTTAGGACTATGTTTGAACAAGCAGGCACTATATTCCACGGTGTTGCATTGCTCTCAACTGCTAACCAAATTGCTCTGTTAATGATGTACCATTATGGGTTGAAAAGGCTACACACACACACGAACATTAGCCAGTGTTGATAATTATTTTTTTACCCTTTTATCTGGCAACAAAACTGACACCTTTTTTACAAGGAGTCATGTTTGCATTGACCACAATACCTGCAGTCGGAATGCAAACAAAAAACATAACTCTGATCATGTATGCACTGTCCTTGAAAGTGATTAGTCCACACCCGAGATAGCTTTCTTTAGAGGCTAGTGTCACATGGTGTTGGACCAGATGACGCCAAAAGGCGCACAACTCAAGGACACTGAACCATCAGAGTATGAGAGCTCGGGGTGAAGCATTTACACCATTGGAACCTCATTTGCCAGTAACAAAATATGATATTAGCCAGTGTTGTCCGACCTTTCATAAAGTAAAGTGAAGCCGACGGTGTAGTATCTGTATGTACTTGAGGGATGTCCCAACACTTTTTAATCTATTCCAGAATAGTAAATAACACCAACACACAAGTTTACAAGAGAGGCACGCTTTCATAGATTTTATTTTTGTTGGAATGTTTTTTGTTAATTACATTTAAATACCCAACATAACATATACATAATGATCTTCTTGGTTCTTTCGGTAAAGTCACGTAGAAGGGAAGTAATAAAATAATAAAAATAATAAAACATAATAAAATAATATATATATTTTTTTATTTTATTACTTCCCTTCTACGTGACTTTACCGAAAGAACCAAGAAGATGAATTCCTGCAGTCACGAAAGCTTTAAATCGAAATATATACATAATGACATAAACATCGCACTATTTAATAAATGTTTTATCAACTGGGAGCAGAGCATGCATGAAGAATCACTGGGTTACGAACAGGAAGCATTTCTGAGTCTGACCATCGCTAACGTCACCGTACAACTCGCGAAATCTGCCCGGGTGCATCAAACCTTGTTGAGCGGTAAGCTGACGTGTCAGGATTTCATCGTGATAACTAATCAAATGTGAAATGCACAACACACGAGTGAGTGCCTAATATCGAGTGTGAGTGCCTAATATCAACACTGTTTGGCCCATACATCGATTTAATATCACAACAATAAGCACGTTGAAAAGATTATACTGACATTGTGCATCGCTGTGTTATTAAACACACAACGAAAATCTTACCTTATCTCGGATTTTATAAAGTTCTTTTGTCAAAGCGCCCTATCAGAATTATAAATGGTACATCTGTTTTGGCTGATGGGGTAAAGGGATGGGGTTTGAGTGTTGTGGAGGGATGGCAAGGAAGGGTGATGATAGGGAAAGGGATGGCTGGCGATGTTAGGAAGGGGAAGTGTGGTTAAGGTTTTAAGGATGCGGACAGGACGTAGTAGAGGGATACGCTATTGAAATGGTGAGTGAAGTTACCTGCTTGATGTGGGAGTTTATTCCAATGGAGGGGAGCCAGGGGGCCAAAGCAGAGGAAACGTGACTGAGCACAGGGCCCCCTATGCTCAGTCACCATCGAGGGACAACAGAGATTGTGAACGAATATGAGCACTCGTCAAGGTCAAGAAATGCACGGCCTACGCTTCAACATTCTTAGGTTTTTTTCGGTAAAGTCACGTAGGTAAAAATTAAAAGTAATAAAAGTTTAATTTAAAAAATCACGACGTTTCGGAGGCAACACAAGCTTCCGTCTTCATGTGGAACCATCACAGCACGATTGCTGCATCATTAAGCTTCAACAGTTTTATTATCTTACTTGATACAGCAATCGTGCTGTGACGGTTCCACCTGAAGACGGAAGCTTGTGTTGCCTCCGAAACGTCGTGATTTTTATTTTACTTTTATAATTTTTTACCTACGTGACTTTACCGAAAAAACCTAAGAATATGAATCCTTGCAGTCACGAAAGCTTCAAATGTAGAATTAAGCTTCAACAGTTTTATTCATTTTTATTCATGGCATTTACGGTTTCACGCTGTCAGGCGCGCACGAAGCTGACTCTGTATCGGGAGCTCTCACAGAGGAAAGCGCTCGAACTCCCTTTCACGGGCTGTCTGACGATTATCCATTGAGCTCACCTACCAACTTGGAAGCCCCAATTTTTTAGAAGAACGTAGGACGGCAATTCCAGCCAAGCAATACACGTGAATCTTTACTGGCTCAACGTTGCTTGGTTGATTGAAACTAACGATGTTGCAGGTTCGCACAAACGATAGGCAATTGCAAAGCTAAACTTCTAAGAGACTTGAACACCATCCCAGATTTGTAAATCTACAATTGACTGGCTCAGTACCTATAGCAGACAAGGAACTTTTTTAACAATACAAACTGCCACCACGATAGATCTTAACAAAAACATTGTGTAATTTTAATTAAAATATATCCTGCTTTCATCATATATAAAATTACTGTAAACTTGTAACCGATGGATACACAGCTAATGCATCATTTGGAATTAAATATGTACTCCTTTTCAAAATACATGTCATATCTTTACCCATTCTTTATAAATATATTTACACAGTGTGCGTGAATATAGCAACCGCGTATGTTACAAAACAACAGATGGGCTTCACAAATAAGGCTATTTCATCATCAATAATAACAGCCAACGATCGATCCACTGCTGGACGAAGGCCTACTCACCCCGTCACCATTCATCACACCCGTAAGTATCCATCTCACCTCTGCACAGGAGCTAACACTCGTCACTCCATTTCCTTGGTGGAGCATTTCCCTCTGGAATGTTCCTTCCATTAGCTGCTATTCCATCCCAAGTCTAACCCATCAGCTGTCATTACATCAAGCAATGTGCCCTGCCAACATGACTTGCTTTTCTTAATAGTCATATCAAACTAAAGTGAAAGTGATTTGGGTTTGTTATCTACTAATGAATTCCGTTTGTTTTATACATATGCATCCATAATGCTCAAAGAAATGGGTATTCTTTATCACATAAAGCGTCATAGATACAGGGATACTGCAGAATACAACCTTCATTGTAAGTCTGCCAGCTGCACCACATTATAATTAAACACGACTTCTGCCCGCAGTACCCTAGTTATCGGTGTGAAGATGAAAGCAAATGAACAGTTAATACAATTCTGAACCTCAATTGCTCCGCAAAATACCGATGGCGATCATTAATTAGTGATCAAAGAGACGTCTCTTTATTGTGTAAATGTGAACATTTCTCGCCATTACCGTTCTCAAACGACACGGTCGGGGCCAGTTCCACCAATCTTGTGCACGAGTTATTAGTGAGCGTGCACCTGCAGAAGTGTGCCAGAGGTGAAAACGCCGCAAATAGAATTATACGGCTCAAAATTGCATTCAAATTTGAGCTGAATCACATTTCATTGATGCCCTTACTCGCCCATTGGGTACCCTGAGCAGATTGCGGGGAACCTCGTTAACAATTAATAAGAGAGATACATCTCTCCAGTGAGATATCTCTCACGAGTGAGATAAGAAATGAGATAAATCTGTGTAGTGAGATGAGAGACGAGGGATTTAGATAGGCTATGTTCATTAGCTTGTTATATTTGTTGGGGGATATCGCCTGACATTCGATGCATCCTGATATATATTTTGTCATGAACCCAGAGCCTCCTTGGACCCGAAGCGTCGTGATGGATTTTCTTCGGCCTGGTGCTCCCATTGTACCTCCATGAGCCTCTAGTGCCTTTCAAAGCAAATGCTGACAGGTCTCCTAACACTAACAACAATAACACATTTTTTTATTAACTTTAAACTTTTTAACAAATAGTGTACTGTATTGTGACGTGCCTGAATGCTATTCCAGTCTATTACATACTTATATACATATGTTTATCAGTCGTTATTAATGTTACATAATAACGTATATTTAAGATCAAACGACCACATCGTTTAACGTTTACATCTGATACTGGTCGCGTTTTCAGTTTAAAATACTTTTCAAAGTGTGGTTGAATAACCCTTCCCGTGGTACATCTTTAATTAATCCAGGCGAGTCATGGGATGCTTAAAAGTTGCATGGTCACAGTGCCAACTCTGCCATCACCACTCTTTGAACCGTCCTTGTGAGTGTGAGGCATTGAGAAGCCAATCAACTATCTACGTTTAATTTTATCACCGAATCAAACACTCCCACTTCACCGCCCATCGGTCCTTCCTATTTTTAAAACGAGTGACCTGCGAAGAATGTTTCGAGCGTACCGTCTGATAGAACAATTTTTTTTAAGACGGATGCTTTCGTAAATATTTCAGCTTTACCATATTATCCGGCAAGCTGTACTACCTGGCTTCGCCCGGGACTTGGATCCACCACGCGCGGCCGCCTTTGTCTCCCCAGTGGCGATGTTCACACACCACAGCAGTTACTCGTTTGAGGCTGAGTCGACCTAGGGGAGGCCTAGGAGCGGTTGAAATAATCGTCACCGGTGGTGGCTGTGAGCGGGAATCGAACTCTGGTCGCGGGTTCGTAGCGCAGCGCGCTCACCACTACACTACAACGCGTTACGCTTCCACATGCGCGGGTCACATGACAGATCACGTGTGCAAAAAAATATCTGCATTATTGAGCTCCCACCCTAGAAAAAACACAAAAGTGTATTTTAATAATTTTTGCATGGTGTACAGTCTGGAAAGTACCCACATGCAAAATTTCAAGTTTGTTGCATGTCGGGAAGTACGCTAAACATTTTGAACAGACACACATAATCACAACTTTGCCTTTTATATATATGGAGATGCCCTCAGTACCACACCGATTCGCGTTTGTGCAGGCGACGTTCTCTGCACCGTCACTGCCCTTGATACTGACGCTGTGCCCCCCTCCCCTTCCAAGCATGCCCTCTTTACAACTTCAAGTGTCGATTCCAGTTTGGGTCGCTTCCTGCAGCCCCTCACCCTCACCCTAACGCTGCTGAAAGTCTCGCTCTCCCGCTCACCTTTCTGGCGTTTGTTTGGACGTGTCTCGCAGCACTCGCCTAAATATACTCGAATTCAACCGCGCCAACTCACCGTGAAATGTCTCCCCCCATGCCATTGTGTCGAGTGCGTCTCTGGCTCTGCATGCGGGCGACATCTGCTTCGCCAGTCACGTCGCGCACGACTCCAGTTCAGAAAAATGCGTTGCGTTTTCACGCGCAGTGTCTCCACAACGTAACATAAATCAAAGCGACAATTTTTGGTTTCGTTTTAAAATCAAAATTCAGCTATAACAAAAAAATGTTTTTACCAAATAAAGGCCCACTGAGATAGAAGGCTATTTTTCAGAGGCGACCTGGCCACATATGATAGCTAAATAAGGTGGCTTATCACGTGGACATTTACATCAGCTGAATACTCTAAACGCACGTCTCTAAGTGTGGAGGGATACAACCGTAGGACCCAGAGAAACATCCACGCGTCCATGGCGAGACAAGCAAACTCTAAATATACAATACAGGCGTCAGGGTCGGAATCGAACCCACGATATATACCAGGCGAGGGAGTTAACATCTCCTTGCCACTGTGGCGCCCCCAGCTGCTAGTTGCATAACCTCCCACAGGTGTAGGAATACGTTTGTTGTTTCAATTTGCTAATTGGTTACTGATATATTTCATGTTTTTGCTTTTATATAGTTGCGTTTTTGCTCTGCGGAGCAGGAGATCGTTGATTGATGTTCGGTTTGCCGCCTTGATGTTGGCATTGGTCGCGATTTCTTCACTCAAAAGAGTTGGGCCGCGTGAAGGCTGCTTTGATCCATAATACAGGTTTTTTTGGGTTAGATCGCGTAAATGTATAAATGTGTTGTTAAACCCGCCACTACCCGACACAGCGAATTAGTAAGGATTGTCATCTAATTGATCCTTATGGCGGTACCCCGGGGTACCAAATAATACAAACTGGCCAAGGCAATTAAATGTGTTATTTCTGGAACACTATTTTTTCCAGGGGTGTACTTAACTCCACGACTGGAGTACCAATCAATCCGAAATGTGTGCCACTTCGCGATGTCGAAACGCAACGAGGACGATTGCGCCGAAACCCTGAACGCTCGTCTGCACGATAGTGCATCGTGTACAGCTCGTCGAGATGAGTCGATTGCCGCATCGCCGACCATCAACAGACTAAAGAAAATTAACCCGTAAAAACAAAGTTTTTCACTATAAATCCTTTATATGCGTGGCGGCTAGAGTCCTCTCGTCCTCTGGCTTGAGATGGCTGCCACCTATGGGTCAGATGATTGTCTGGCAGCATTACGCAATTGGTAATTACATTTTTTTTTCCCTAAACAGTGTAAAATTTAGGAATTTTTTTTTCATGAAAATGCATTGTCACGCACAACGAGTCTGTGTGCAAAATGTCAGCTCGATTGGATCACGGGAAGTGGGTTAAAAAACGACCGAAAGATTTGCACGGTCCTAAGCAAGCAAGCAAACTTAATATAAAGGATTTAATGACTGCATCACGGATATTGTTATGGCTTGGCTCTCCAACACACCGGTGTGCTGTTCTCGTAACGAATTGGCACGTGTTGTGGATGATATTGGTCGCGAAAGCCCACGTGTTAAACTGCTTTTATGTCGTAACCATGATCGTGAATACAGTTTGCGTAATATTGGTGGTACATTCAGATGGGGCTGAAAAGCAAACCTACAGTTTGAGTTTGTATTGCTTATTTTAGCATCTCATAATAGTCGTATACAACTTTAAAATGCACTTTTATATCTATACATGCATCCATTACAAGGTGTTCTACAACGATTATCAAGGTCCTTCACGGGATGCAATGCGATCTACTTTCGCTCAGGGTAGAAACAGCGATTTAAAAAAACACCACCCGTGAACAACCAATACAGCCTATCGATATCAACTGCCGAGAGATGCTAAGTGGCTTGTTACACAACTCAGAATTGCATTTCGCAGAGTTTGCGACACGCGTGGATGGAGCATCGAACTCAGCTCTCGGGCCCCCCCTAGGGGGCATCGCGACTCGCATCGTTCGCTGTGGCACGTGGCACGCGGCACACGAATCCTTTTCGTTCTCACGTATGGACACTGCCCCCTGCTGGAGTGCAGCTTCGGCGTCGCGATGAAATTTTTTTACCGTTCTGCTTGATGCCATTACCGACTGGACGTATGCATGTCTGTATGTATGAGATCATTTCAGTTTGTTAAAAAAAAGGTTAAAAGTGACCCTGCAATGTCTTGCCCATGCCACTGCTGGGTGCCATTCCCGACTGGACGTTTGCATGTCTGTATGAGATCATTTCAGTTTGTTAAAAAGGTGGCCCTGAAATGTTTTGCTCATGCCACTGCTGGTGGCCACAAATGTTTTGTCCACTCGTTGCAAGTTGGTCAGCTATGTTAGGAGACGTGGGAGGATTTACCCACACTTCACCCCACCACTGCAGTGAACCCATTCATGCTGCCGTGTGGACAGGCCGTGGGCGAGGGGGTGTTGAAGAAGCTTGCCCCGGGTTATTTCAACTGCGATGCCGGGAGATTGAATCGGACCGGCGACTTCTGGATTGCAAGTGAAAGTGTGCTAACCGGTAACACCATGGCAGCATCCCAGTTTAGTTTTTTGAGAACGATGTTAAAAGCCCACATCACTCTTATCTCGAATTATGAATTATAATCAAGCAATCTTTTAAATTGTACCAAGTCTGAGCGATGGGCGCCACGGGGGCGAGGAGTTGACTACCACGCCTCGTATACAGGAAGTCATGGGTCTGATCCCGACGCCTGTATAATTGGAGTTTGCGTGTCCTCCCCGTGGTCACGTGGATATTTCTCCGGGTCCTCTGGTTTTCCCCTCCTTATTTATAATCATGCGTTTAGACTATTTGGCTGCTATAAATGTTCACATGAAGAGCCACTTTGTTGAGCTATCATTTGTGATAGCCAGGTCGCTTCTAAAACAAGAGCTATACAGCTCAGTGGGCCTTCACTGGTACAATAAAAAAATAGAGCTGAATTTTGATTTAAAAACAAACAAAAATGTTAGTTTGCTTTATCTTACCACTTTCACGTTGTGTGGACACTCCGTGTGAAGACCAAACGCATTAAAACAGTTCACGTACATAGTGATATTTTATTAATTGTAATTTTTATAACTATCAATTAAAGGAACTATGGTTGGAATTCGGTATCTTTTGTTTGATGTCTCAGTTACACCTGACATGGTTTGTACTTATCCCTTTGAGCCATTGACCCAATGGCTAATTGGTACCATCCTGTATGGCAAATGCTATCAATTTTTATTGCATCATTGTATCTAGCATATACAGAGCATACAGAGTATATGCTAGCAAGGCCGCTCGGCACGGAATGGGACCGACCGCGCGTGACAAGTTTTTGTTTTTGGAGAAATAACGAATGCCGAATTAACCGCAAACCCCGTGGAATGTGAAAATCGAACAGCGGCTCCATGAAACAGATGGCACCTGTGCTCACTTCTCTTTATCCCACAGACGACACTGCCCATCGTGTACACCCCAGCTGGGAGCAGCCAGCCCCCTGGGCTCACGGGGTTTGCATCCTTTAGATGTCTTTACACCGACAGTTGCTGTACATTCTGCGTGAATTAATACAATCCACGCGTTGCCTGTAATCGCAACGTCTCGGCTGGATGCCGCAGTTGGATTCTCATCTGGCTCCTCTAAATGTAAAACGAATGTCTTTAGAACTGCTGCTGCTGCTTCTTGTTGTTGTGTTTAGTGTTGGTGTGCCCCCCGCCCCGCACCTCCGATTAGCACGGTTAGCTTCGTAACGGTGGTGCGAAAGAAGTTCAACATACACACAAAGCGCACATTACAGAAGATGATCGATCACTGTGTAACAAAAAAATTGTTACTGGGTAGTGTTATTTCCTAATTGCTTATACCTCAAAAGTACATAAATTGGCTATTATTCCCCAAAAACTTTGCTTTGTGACCAGGACACAAAAGCAAAGTTAATAATCCACTCCATCAATAACACTGTGAAACAACTGTATTTCTTTTTTGTTCCTGGGTAGTGTTATTTCCTAATTGCTTATGCCTCAAAGTACAGAAAATGGCTATTATTCCCCACAAACTTTGCTTTTGTGACCATGACAGTGATATTTTTAAATATATATATACTTTCAATGAGAAAACGTGTGCATTTGTATCTTTGGTTCACATTAAGAGTCAGAATATTTACTTATACCGCAGAAATCCGATTAGCTATAAAGCTCTTGGTCGCAGATATCCAGTGGTGGCACGTAAAAACGTTACCACAACGAACAATACAAGAGAGGGTAACACATCACTCAAGAACAAATTAAACTAAACCATCCCCAACCTATCAGGCAAACCCCACTGAGCTATCAACGTGTTTTTCAGAAGCAGCCTGGCCACAAATGATAGCTCAACAAAGTGGCCCATCAGTTGGACACGGGACACTTTGTTGAGACTCACGCGAGGCAGTGCTTCTTAACCTTTACTGCAGCCTTGCACCCCTTCGGTTCTAAATCGTTAAAGAAATGCTAATAGACAGGTTTGATGAAACAGAGTAGTTGTATTCTTGGTTCTTTCGGTAAAGTCACGTAGAAGGGAAATAATAAAATAATATAAATATGAAACAATAGAAATTCTCACGACGTTTCGACTGCAACACAAGCAATCATCATCAGGTGTGAAATCCACAGCAAGAAAATTTGAAAAAAGGTGGTTTTATATTTATATTATTTTATTATTTCCCTTCGACGTGACTTTACCGAAAGAACCAAGAAAATGAATTCCTGCAGTCACGAACGCTTTAAATCAAAAGAGTAGTTGTGCCCGTGCTTAATTTGTGTGTTCGATTATTCACCTTCTAAAAAAACAGTCTGGCCGTGGCTCGCACCCACAGAAAGGGCATCTCGCACCCCCAGGGGGTTCAGCGTGCACCCCAAGTTAAGAAGAAGAAGAACCACTGCCCTAGACCATTCTTACACCGGTGCACAGACGACTGTGATTGATCGCCGTTTCCAACAGTCGGCAGCAACAAAGGACTTTTAAAAGTTGATTCTGGAATGAAAAATCGGCCACAATTACAGCCTCTTCGCAAACGACAGCTAGCAACACCTCGACATGGGCATCGACACGTGGCAGCCAGGCAATTCTATCCCATGGATCTACATTAACGTCACCTTAGCAACCAGCCCCTGTATTTATGGAACCGACCAGAACATTTGTGGGGAGCAGGAGGCCGGGGGGAGGGGGTAAGTGACGGAGGGAGGGTGTTATAAAAGTAATCTCGGGGTGCATGAATTGCCTCACCCTGGCATTATCAAACGTGATTGGATATCGAGATCACGGTTAACTGATGTCCCCCCCCTACGCTTGTACTCTCCCTCCCTCTCTCTATATGATGCTATAACAGCTCCTTTTATGCCCGTAGTGTTGATATACTATGACTGTAATATATGGTAAAGTGTAGGAACGTTTGCCACGGTGTGATGGTTCGCACACTGGACTCACAATCCCGCTCCGCCGACTAGCACTTTTGGCTACGTACGGCGCAAAAGAAGTTCAACACACACACAATCCAGAGGTCGCCGGTTCGATTCAATCTCCCGGTTGTCAACACATCACTGGAATTGGGATCCGTCAAAAACGAAGCGCCGCTTGCCTGGGCTGCGTGCCCACCATGGTTTACGCAACGTTTTTCTGACTTTGGATCGAGTCATTCAAGTTATACGAGTGTGGTGCGGACACTCACACACACCAGCCCACATATCGACACCTGTACATCAAGTACATTGTGAAGCGCACATCGGGTTTTTGGGGGGGGCGGGAATGTGGGTGTGTAAATTAGGCAACGTGTAAATTTCATATTTGTCAGTGTTATTTATTTCTATAAACCATTTATCACCACAACGACAATCAAGTTCTGCTCCAAAACCATTTCAGCAAATACAAGTTACAAATGAGCTGGAATGCACAATTAGTTTTTTTTATGAAAACGTGACAAAATATGTAATGTAAAGACCCCACTCGGGGTGGCTTCAAGAGGCTTCCGAGGCATCGCTGTGGAACGGAGGCACTGTGGAGACGTGCCTAGTAGGCCGACTGCAGCTCGATAATGATCAGACTCAGCAGCTTTGACCAAGACGTCCGCATCTCGGAGGTAAAGCTCTTGCCGCACGTCTCGGTCACGTACTTCAGGATGACTTCTGCAAACGTCTGTGGGGAGAGAGAGCGAATACGCCGTGAAGTGGGCGACCATACATATGCAAGAATAAAATGCAAAAGTATGACGATGATGAAGATGATGATTCCAATGATTTACGGTCCTTTGGTGACTCTACTGCAGGATAGAGGCTTGCCGACTCCATGTTGGTCACGGGAGTTGTCTGGTCATACTTCATACTTCACCATGCGGGTCAGTCGGGGGGGCCAGGATCGGTCCACGCATCACTCGCCACTCGTGTTAGCAGTGGCCAAGAATCAAACTCGGGTAGCTGGGTTCACAGCGGAGTGCCACACACCTCTGTGCCAAAGTTAAGAGCGATGATACAAATACATGAATTTGCATGTTCTTAAGCAAAATGTAAAGGCAAAATAAAAAAGATAGATTAACGTTTAAACTCTGCTGCTTGTTTAACAAAGTCTTTACATTGACTTCTCGTGTGCCAATTCCTATTTGATTTAATTTAAAAAGACAGCGTGCACGTAGCCGTACTTAACGTCCAGCAATGGCAGAGAAGACAGGGAGGGCTCCCACCATGGCCGTCCGCGTGTGCTTTCGGGTCGCACTGCGGGTTACAGTCGCCTACCTACAGCCGCCTACCTACAGTCGCCTACCTACAGCCGCCTATCGTTCGCTCCACGTGCTGGAGAGTTTCATGAGAGGCCGAGTGAGATGGATGGCACGACGCCCATCACCCTCGCGGCACAGCGTGACAAAACGACAACGGCAGTAGCACGGAGGGCCGACAGAGCACATCCGCGAGAACACCCCCCACGCCCGCAACAATTCGATTTTACTGGACACTGCGAAAAAAATGGGCAAAGCCCCACAAACAAAATCTCCAGGTTTGGTAATAACATGACGGAGAGTAACAATGCAACACATTCCAGTGGTCCCTCGAGTGTGTCTCGCGGGTGTAGTTGACAGAAGGTCAGTGTCGCTGTTTGGTATCTTGCTCTGGAAACCCTTTGACCTTCCCCACGGAAGTCCCCACACGTGGAGCGAAGCTCCAAAACAAAAGTCTTCATGGCTTGCAAAACAAAATACATGACCTCATCTTGAAGGCAGGTCCTTGCTCAGCTGCGAGTCATTTGAAAACTTTATGGCATGTGTCAATAAAAAAGGCTTATCGCAAAAATGCAGGTGTGTGTTCATTTTTCACGCTGATAAAGAAGGCAACATATTTCGTGTGACATCACATGACAGCAAGCTGCGCAATGCTGTTCATACCCATCTGTCTCAAAAAGTATTTGATTATATATCTCTTAAGCATGCTTACATGTAAATGGCTTCCATTCAAGTTGTTTTCCCTTCTCTGCAATCCTTACGGGACTTTGGACACGTGTTGATGAGACAGAGAGAGAGAGAGGAGATGCAATGAGGAGGCGGCTGCGGAGATGCCACCGGCGAAAGACGGAAGGAGGCGAGGGAGACCCGAGGGTGAGGCGGCAGGATGCGGTGGAACGAGATACGAGGAGAGTTGGGACGTGGCTGGAGCAAGGGACGCAGGAATAGAAGCTGATGGAGAGGAATATAATCTTTATAATAATAGAAAATATAAATATAATCTTTATAAT
>CM025639.2:1124597-1154453 GCA_014621495.2 Entosphenus tridentatus | reverse complement strand
TAGTGTAGTAGTATATAGTAGTGTATAGTGTAGTGTATAGTGTAGTGCATAATGTAGTACTGCTGCAGTCTGTCGCCAGGGAAAGGGAGGTGTGGACCGCCACTCCTCGACACGCTGCTGCCGCGACCTTCACCAGGACAAGGGGACCGAGAAACGGACGAACGAACCTTGAAGTAGGCGGGCTCGACGTTGAATTGCTGAGCGTGTGATTTGCTCAGGTCCTGCAGCTTGTTCTTCTGCTTGTCGGGATCGTCGAGGTTGAGCACAGCTTGCTGCACGGCCGCCAGGATCTTGTCCCCATGAATGCGGACCTCCGCTGAATTCTCCAATTCCTCGGTCGTGTTGAGGCCTTTAAACTTGGGAAAGAATTTCTTCGCCTCGGGGTTGTTGATAATGAACCTTGAAAATGGAAGAGAGAAAGGCACGTACATCTCAACAGCATGCACTGCTATGTCACTTAAAATAATACTATTAGGATAACACTAAACCATATATTTACAATTTTCAACGTAAACTCACTAAAGCCAGACAATACAGCTGGCACACATGGTAGGTAAAACTGACTAAAGACATTAAACAATCTATTCTATTTTTTATGGTCAAGCCAAATGTGCTATTATGGCTTACGCTACAATTCTGTCACGGTAATTTTTATCGTAAAAGTCACGGCCGAGTTGCGGAACAATAACAACAACAACAAATCTGTGACCACCGTGACCTCCGTGGCAAAATCATAGCCTCACTAAAATGGCACATTCTTCATGGTGCACGCCAATCGTCTCTCCAGCAATGTACGTTCAAGTATATCCTCGGTACAAGGAGCTTCACATTTCGTGTCCCACCCAATGCCACTTGTGAACGGTCGCCATAACACATTTATGTTGTTGTTGTTCGAATCCTACCTCGCTAAAATTTTGACCCCTGCATCTTGGTGGCTATTGTTAAAAATGTCCCAAGATTCTCGAAGAGCGGCCTTTTCATCTTCCTTGAAACTGCTCACGATTCCCGAGTCCTGCAGGGCACCCATTGCGAGCGTGTGCGGCTTACGGGGGCGAGCTCGCAAACCGGTCCCGAGCGACCATTCGCATCGGACTTATATCGGGATCGTGAGCTTGCTTCATGCGTGTGTTGTAATGCCATGCGGTCAGGATCCGTGTTGCAAGATACTCTCGCTGTGCACGAAACAAAGTGTCTGCACACCGCTTATCTTTTATTCAACAACAAAAAAGTTAAACGTGACATTGAAAATATGTTTTTTTAATTGTCTTATCCGCCATGATGCGGGACGGGGACAAACATCACAGATCCCACTATCCGTGAAATTTTGCTCCACTTCTCCCGCAGAAAAATTGAAAACATAATATTCCGTGCGACTCCTCGTGTCCATGAACAAATAGCGGGCAGGAGGAAGTCGTCCAGCAACGTAGGACAGGAAACCCCACGGATAATAGGAATAGGGGGAGCGAGCCTTTTTGCAGACCCTACAGCTCCCTTGAATAGAAGTCTCGCAGATTATGGGGTCATGGATAAGAGGAGTCCTTCTGTATATAATTATCACGAAAGCTTTCAGTCAATCCATGTCTGATGACAATTTATAATATCGCTCAGTTCGGAGAAAGTTAACTTCCTTTGAAATCAAACGTAAAACATCGCACACTTATTTTATTACTTCCCTTCTACGTGACTTTACCGAAAGAACCAAGAAGAAGGATGACACTATGAGAAAAATCCAAACACAGCTTGTTTGACAATCATTCTACGAAAGCCCGTTTCAACGACGTATCATCTTCAATGGGGAACGCTATCGAGCAAACAAACAAAAAAAACAGACCGATCAGCATTGCTGTAATAAGTGACATCGCGTTTTAGAGATACCATCCCTTATCACAATGGGCAGGCCAGGGTGTCGTTCTACCAAAGGCACTGCAATCAAATGATCGTCTCTGATAGAGCCCTGCCGTTGTGAGACACGTGTTTGTGTGTGTGCATACTGCAACAAGGGGGAGATTAGATCAGGCGAGGACAAAATCGTGATTGGTAGCAACTCTCACAAAGTGTTGCAGCAAGCAGGGGCCATAATCAGATTTTACCGTTTCACGCTTACAAAACATTCCAAAGAGAGCACTTCAGAGTAATATGCCGAACATATTAGCCATTCAAATAACGCTACAGCAAACCTGTCAACCGCGTATCAGTGCCCTACCTTATTACATACCAACTCAGACCTTATTGGTCACCCCGTGCCCTTAGAAATCTCAACGTTCATCCTACAAAGTCCCATCACAAGGGAGAAACACGAACAGACAAAACAATGTGACTACAATTCAGCTTTTTTGGCCCAAATTAAAACGGCTGTACGCCGTGTGGACCTCAAAACGCAATGTCCCAACCCCGTGACGACCCGCGCGGGTTGTCACGGGGTTGTCAAAGCCACAGCACACAACGCCGTCTGAATCGCGTGCAGTCGCATGCCGACTTCGCTGCGGCTGAAGCGGCTTAGGACATTAAATATAGCCCCCACACACACACACACCACCACCACCACACACTAAGCGGGATTATGAGGGCACGTGTTGATGCGGGCACGCACGAGAGCTGTGCGTTTTCTCCGTAAGGCGACTGCTGTGTTGCTGCTGCTGCTGCTGCAACTTGGAGGGCAGCCCGCGTCATGTGCACCACCATCGTGGTCATCAGCACCCTCGTGTACCTGGTGCGCAGGAGATTCTTCAACAAAGTGGAGCCGTGAGTCCGCAGTGCCTCCTCGCGGCGTTCGCTCTGCGCCTGCCTCTACGTGCTCACATTTAATGATTAATTGTGCAACCCGCATCCTTGCTAGCCGCTCGGTCGTATCTCTTTGTATGTTGTTGTTGTTGTTTCGATTGTTTGAGAAAAAAAAGAGTTTAAAACCTCCTTTTCAGATTCCATGAAGAATGCAATTTAAGGTCCAAAGGAGCAGCAAATGGAATTGGTGTTCAAAATGGAACCCCGCCTTAGCTGTGCATCGCCAACATCCCCAGCAGCTGACTACGGGAGAGGTATTCATGAGATCTTGATTGTGTAATGACGCTGCATTCTCTTGCCATCTACAAACTACCGTTTGTCAAAAAAAAGACACGAATGAAGCAATGGTTTAATCGTGAACGAGCATAGGCAGGTTGTGTTTCATTTGGTGGACGGTTAAAACAGATTCTGCTCCAGCGAGGGTCACGTTTTGCTTGCCACGTTTGGCACCAAGTGTCAGCCAGCCACGGCATGGTGTTGGAGTTAAAATTATATATATATATGTGGACACATACACAGGCATTCGTGCGGCACACACACACAGGAATAGAATTATTAACAGCGACAATTGAAATGTAAGTGATTTGGTACTGGAATCATAAAGTTCGATTAAAAAAACAACAATAGACGCAGGTATTCTGCATTGGGTAAAATATATGCATCTTAAAGACACAATTATGGCAGGGCTCATATTAATGGCGCATTAATAATTGTCTCATCATGATCACAATAAGTGTATTGGACAAATTGCATTACATAATAGCGTGTCTTTATTGTACATAAACATGTTATACCACTTAATGTGGTGCTGTATATATGAAACAACCCCACTTTACTGGGTTTACCGCATGCAAGAGTTCATCTTTTTTGTTGTTAAAGAAACTAAACGAGATTACGACAGCAGCACCCATGCTGGATGTTAACCAACATTAACTCCATGCTGGATTTTTATTTAAAGCTTTCGTGACTGCAGGGATTCATATTCTTGGTTCTATCGTTAAAGTCGTGTAGAAGGGAAATAATAAAATATATATTTTTTATGTGAAATTTTCTTGCTGTGGGTTTCACACCTGATTATGATTGCTTGTGTTGCAGTCGAAACGTCGTGAGAATTGTATTGTTTTATATTTTTTTTATTTCCCTTCTACGTGACTTTACCGAAAGAACCAAGAATATGAATCCATGCTGGATGTTAACCAACATTAACTCCATGCTCGATGTTTGTTAACCAACATTAACACCATGTCCATTAGTCAGCAGGTGGCACTGTTATCCCAATGGAACGTGCAAGATAACAACGTAATATAGGATTGGTCGTCTTGCAACAGCCACGACTGGGTCATGACATTACAAAGCAGCATTACCCTTGTACCTATGTTTGTTGAACTTCTTTCGCGCCCTACGTAGTAGGTGCGATATCCTTGCATTGTCTTGCAAGGGCGGAGAACCATTGTCTTTACTGGGGGCCCATTGGAACTTTACAATACCTCCGCCTGGCCACACAATAGCACACGCACCACCGGCGTGTTTATCCAACAGCATCGCAAACAATCATTGGGGGTTCACTTTTACCGCACTAACGAGATGCCTCCCACCTGCTCTTCCCTCTCTCACATAATATCGACGTGGTTTTTAAGATTCACCCGAACAAGGCAGCCGAGATGCAGCGAGGGAAACGCATCATTCGGGGTGCCCGTGTCAAGGTGTTTTGGGGTCGGACCGCGCGATGTTCGCCAAGATGTCCAACGCTCTCGCTCCGCGTGCTGTAGGAGCTTCTTCGGGAATGGAATGATGTCGGTCATCGTGCCGAACAACCCGCAGTGCAACCAGAAAGACATCGGATGTATGTTGAACTTCTTTCGCACCGTACGTAGCCAACCGCTCTAATCGGAGGTGTGGGGGGGGGACAAGCTAGACGCAAAAAGCGGTTTCTACATGAATGCGTTTTAAATCTAGACGATGTAAAGATGCATAGCTCCAGGTGGCCTCCTAGCATCGGAGAGCTGCACGGCACAAGCGCGACAAACTCACGGCAAGTCGTAGATTTGCGGACCATTTCGATGGTGTGGCCGCGAGGTGGATGAAATGAAGTCGTTTGGGGCGCGATCTCACCCATGGGTTGCCACCACCCACCGCCTCCACCACCCGTGAAGTAGCAGCAGCAGTCGTGTACGGTGAGCAGTGCCGGATCATCCTCGTAGCACAAGTAGCTGCACACGCTACGGGCCCCGCACTTTCAAGGGCCCCGTGCTAAATTATTTCAAGCTATCAATTCCGGTTTAGTGATTCTGCACTTGCTCGATTACTATAGTACTATACCACCTTCAACTTTCATGAACGACTGGGTGTTTAAGGTTAGCGATTTGTCGTATTATCCGGCTGTATAGCAAATGAAAAAATAAAATTACTTTACTATGCAAGTAAAACAAATTGTGTGTTTTAATATTTGTGTGTTTTTTATATTTATTTAGGGCCCCTTTATAAGAAATGCTATAGGCCCCGCACTAGCTTCATCCGGCACTGACGGTATGCGGTTATTGTGAATGACATTTTTTTCAGATGTTAGCCGCGGTATGCTGCGTGCTTGACCGCACGCCCACCGCCTGGAATGAAATGAAGGATCCATCCACCCAGCAGTAGCAGCAGGTGGCTAGCGCCTGATACGAAGTGGGGGTAGGCGGGTAACGTGGCCCTCATTTGCCCACCACAGCCATTCCCACAGACGGCGCAAATGTTTCAGCACCGCGTTTACACTCAAGGGCAGCGGCTTGCGTGTGTCACTAAACAATGTTCGAGAACGCGCGGGATAGAGGATCGTCGCTGTTCTGGCCACAATTGGCTGTGCCTCTCAAGACACCGGTCAAAATCAACAAGCGACGTGAACGTCATTGTTACTGCTGGCTGTCATCAGCAGCCGTGATCTATCCGCTGCTGGGCGAAGGCCTCTCCTCCCCCCCCCTACGAAGTTGCCATCGTTTACGATCCGACGGTGAACACAATCCACCAGAGCTGCTTCCTCGTTGCTTCACCTCCACGGTGCGCGCGTTCACGCGGTTCCGTCCTGCCGGTGTGAGTCTCGGCCACACCAAAGCCACCATCCTCGACAGCGAGTGACGTCTCCCGGCCCAAGCGAGTGCGCTTAGGGGCCATCCATCATTTAATCCACGCAGAAACGATCAAGGATTATACGGGATTAATAATATTAACGTGTTTAAGCAAACAGATAGTCCACCTTCGATTTAAAGCTTTCGTGACTGCAGGGATTCATCTTCTTGGTTATTTCGGTAAAGTCACGTAGAATGAAAATAATAATAATAATAATAAAAATAAAACATAATAAAATAATTCTCACGACGTTTCGGCCACAACGCAAGCAGCCGTCCTCAGGTGAAGAACAGGTCAGACGCTGTCTTCCCGACAACCCAAACGCAAGGGTACGCGATTGGGTTAACCCCCCCCTCCCACTCCACGCGTGCGTACTCAATGGATGGCCCCTTTCGGAGTGGGTGGCTTTTTTGTGTTTGTTATTATTATTGACATTTAAATTTTAAAAAAGCGTACGTTAAACAGCTGAAACGTGTGAAGTATTTGTTACCTTCATGAACAAAATAGTATCCAGTAGTCTAACTCGGTAAGATAGTAAAGCATAACGTTACAGTGGATCATCGTTGGATGATCACGAAATTATCGTTATTTAAAATAGCTTCTTTTTGCACATTCTTGCATATAATATTTATAGATATTGTGTGTATGTTTTTTGTGTGCGTTTTAAATGTGTTTACGACATGAACTTGGTATAAATAAACGTACAAATAGACAAAAACATATCCTATGAAAAAAAAGTTCCCGTATTTACTCTGCCGTACTTACCACTCCAATCTCGAAGACTCTGCATGGGGCGATGTACGCAGTACACCACCACCACTACTACTCTCTTGATTCAACACAACCACGGTGGGTGTTTGACAATAGCCGGACTGGGTAACAGCCTTTGGGGCGGTTTCGCCGGATCGGTCCGGGAACGCCGGACAATCGATGATCAAGTGTCGTTTCATCCACTTTCAAAGGAGAATCGTCCACTCTCATGAATAATTATCTGTATAATTCCCGCATTGTGGGTTCGTTCCATGACCTATGCGAGTGTATATCCCACTCGTCTCCACGTGGTCATCGGTGCACTTTTCAACTTTTTTCCCATTTTCTTTGTCGCTGTTCATGTTTCTAATCCATATGTCACAGTAGGTGATAGATATATCGACCTGCTAGAACATATCAATGTTATATACTGTACTGATTAAAACGGTCTTGTTTATGAACACTGAAATGCGTCGCTTTCCACTGCTAAGTTCATTCTCCAAACTCATTCCACGCTGCTCTCTCCTCTGCATTTGTACCCCCTGACGATAATTGCCCAAGTATCACCCCCCCCCGAACCGTGTCCCTCAAAAACAACATTCTCTATTGTTAGTGACCCTGTTGCAGGGCACTTTTCTTTTGCGAATTCGCCCCCGAGCTCTACTTTTGCAGCGCTGTTTGTCAAGTCCTTCGATCAATCCGCGACGACAATTCACCACTGCGGCTGCGATTTAGCGGCTGCTGCCAGCAGCAGCAAACCCCGACTCGTTAATCTCGTCTCGATTCACGCTTATGCCTCTTTTTTGGGGGGGTGGATATCTCCCGATATCATTGAGGTTGCATCTCCGCGTCTAAACTCGCCGTCCGATGAGTACTTTGTGCATTCCTCCACGCTATTTTGACGATTCCAACGGTTTTTATAGCACACGCGCGTATCCGGAGCATTGCTCATAAAATAATCCGCTCTGCTAATATTGCCCCCGAAGTAACCAACACGGCTCTCCACAGCCATCAACTCCACCCTTTGCCAAGGGTGGTGCCAGAGTGACCCAATAAGAACTTTTATTGCCGCTACCACCTAGGAACGAAGGGAAAAGTGATCCAAGTCCACTAACTGCAGGGCTAGCTGAGTCACCGCCACCCACACGCGCCTCCCCTTGGCCTCTCCTCCCACACAATAAATGTTGACATTGGAGCAACGACCACACCTATTTCATGTCTCAGGCGCACACCAACGGCTCTTCCTGCACAGTCTCGAGTACCGCTTTAGAAGAGGCAGCTTTCGCCACAACATGTTTTTGTTGACATCTTTGCATCGACAGGTCACGTCTGCGCAAGTCGCTCGACTGGCACGAGGGGTGATGAAGAAGCGACTTGATGAGCCGTGCGAGCTGCAGCCGCCAGTGGCGTGGACTTCGTGAACGTGAATGAGCTCAACACAACTCGCACGCGTACTTTATTTCACAAAGGGAGTCTCAGTATTGTGCTTTTAACCAAATGGTAACGAAAGTATAAATATACACAAACACAAATAATTAAAAATGTAAATGTTCATGTATTTTACGTTATCATGATGTATACACAAACTGACATTTCGTAGTATTGCATGAATACTCTTGATTAGTTAGATTTTGCATGACTATAACTTTACGAAATCATACTGTAATAATGTTAGAAACAGCCTTAATTGGGTCACACTGCAGTCTCCCGTGACGCCAATCCCCTGATGACTGCCTGTTACATTGCACGCACTCTGACCACATTTCATAACCAAACCGACATGCAGGTGCTGGTGTCTCTCTAACCCCCGTGGGCTTCCATTTTTAGTTTTTTAACCCCTGGGATTTACCGTAATAGCCTGGTTCTGGGCCATAATGAACACCTCTTCCAGTCTCACCCATTCATTATGCTAATATGCTACTTAATATAATTAACTTCTAAACAATTACATTCTTATTTTGATGATTAATTTGGTCACCTCCGATTAGCACGGTTTGGTTACGTACGGTGCAAAAGAAGTTCAATAGACGTACGAGCGTGTGTCGTACAACACTTACCGTCCCTGTTTATTGTGTTGCTATTATAATTTTTCCTTTTAAATGTGTAAATGGTTATCTATAATCACTGCCATCTGGACATGAACGCCTGACGTAAACACAGGGGGTGGGAGGCTCCGTGTTCCTGATCATATTTCACGGCTCGTCGGATCACCGAGGGAAAGTCCTTGACCCTGAAATTGTCCCGGAGGAAGGAGTTAATGAATGACAGAAAACGAGACCAGGCCAAAGGGGCCATCCCTGTCTCAGGCAGGCCAGCACCTCCTCGCCATTTCAGGAGCAGACAACGGGGTTGGCTTGGCAGAGAGTGGGAGATGGGGGAAAAATGATATGGCCTACCTTTGGTAATCCTGCATGGAAGAGTAGGCCAAACACCCTGGAGAAGAGCTGTCTAGAGCCCACTCTAGGGGGAGGCTCTTCCGCCAGCAGAGACACGAGAGCGAAATTTCAGAATTGCACCTTTAACGTGCAGTTGTCCACGTGCTTTCAGGAAGGGTATTAAGGGAAGCAGTCACTAGAACTTGTAACTTGGTTTTTCAATACAGTACTGGGCTGTCTAATCTCTCCTGTCAGAATTACAAATATAACACCGGTCAACACAATTTTTCTGGCATAAGGTATTCCAACGGTTTTAAGGTAATTTTGGAGTGCTGATTCCAAATCTGGCATCAGTTTTGTCTATCACATCAGGTTTTTGAGATATCAAATATTACATTTTCAATAAAAACTGCAGAAGAAAAATATTAAATAAATGTGGATATCTACATAAAATGATATTATAAACACAGTTAATTTCGGGTAAAATCAATGAAAATGGGGTATGCCGATATATAAAAATGAGATGTGATAGAGCAAATCTGAGATCAGATTTGGAATCAGCACCCTGAAATTAGTCTTAAACAGCTGCAAAAGTCGAGGCCAGAATTATGTTTTTGTTGACCAGTGTAATTTATACACACGTGTCGCGTTTAAAAGCGATTTCACTGTATCAACATCAAAACCTATCCACGTCACCCTCAACCCACCAACGGCAACCGTTGCATGAAATGCCAGCGGCGAAGACGAGATCAGCGTGTGTCAGTCACAAGGACACCGACTTCGCGGGCGTTAGCGCGGGTGAAGCGACGGGGGTCTTGAAATGTGCCGCCGTGAATCACGCGAGGATGAATAAAAAGGCCCTCGCCGACAGGACGTGCCAGGGAGAGCATTCATTGGCTGGCTTGTTAACCGCGCTGTTTCTTTTTACTGCACGTTGTTACTAACTGGATTTTGGAAATGGTTATTTCGGTAACCCAGCAATGCATAATTTTCGTAATAAAGTTTTTTTTTTGTGGGGGGGGGGGGGAGGTTAGATTGCGTGAATATAAATGTGTCGTTAAACCTGCCACCACCCGACACAGCCGATTAGTAAGGTCTGTTACGTCAGAAAAACGCGCCCAATTAGTGACTACTTCAGCCCACCACCGGTGTGTTGGGGAGTAAATCCACAACATTTACAATTTGATGATTACATCCAGCACCACTGGGCGATTTTTCGAGACAATTCGCCCGAATCGGCAGATTTTGTTTACGTGACAAACCTTACTCATTGGCTGTGTCGGATGGTTGCGGGTTAACGACACATTTATATTTACACAATTTAACCTCCCAAAAAAAGACATGAATTATGAATAATATTGGTTTCGAAAGCCTTCAGTGTCAAAATGCATATTTTGTGAGGAAAAATATCAGCCTGTAGTGACACTGTTTTATTTCTGTTGCTGTAATTTTGTCCGTGTACATATACAGCCAGTTTTGTCAATCCACTGCTGGATGAGAGCCTCCCTACACCGTGCAGGCTGTGAGGGTTATATGACCATACTTCACCACGCTGGTCGGTGCGGGTTGGTGAAGGTGGAGTGTGAGTGCAGAACCACAATGGATGTGGCTCCACTGCCCTCTACTACTGCACGTGTTGATCATACAATAGTGGTCGCCCAAACAATATCCGGGCTCACGCCTGCTTAGATTTAGAGTTCTGATGGGATTGGGCACATTCTTGGTTTTTGTTCATAGGCTATTTGTAATTTTGCATTGATTACATTTCTACCGCTTGCGATTTTGACAACAGTATGTATTTAGTCTGGTACTTTTATCCTGTAAGCAGTTTGGTTTCCATTACAATGTTTCTTATCATTCCATTGCTCTTCGTGATGTTTACATGTTGTATTTAATGTTCAAGATCCAAAAAATAGTCCGACTAAGAATACATATTTACGAAGTCACATGTGAAATATCGCATGTCCCAATGTGATATTTGTGTTTTTGTCAAGGCACAATACCAGGGACCATCCCTTTCAAATTTACAAGATGCTAATTTAAAAGGAATAATTGACCAATACTTTATAATACCTTATGCCTTTGTTCTGAACACAGAAAATATGTTTGTGCAACAGGCATAAGGGCCCGCCCATTTCCTTTAAGCAAACAAAATAAACTTGTGTAGTCTCCAGTGAACCTGATGGAAAAACACATGTTCATAGAACTGCAGTTGCTGGGTGCGCCTATTTTGTCACTTGTAAGAGCCTTTACAGGCAACAATAATGTTTAAATCTGTTAATCTCGATATTGTTTTAATGGGGGTTTTTTTCCTCCGACAATGTTTTATTGTCTCTCCACTGAAAAACAAACGATTGCATGGTAAAGATGAAAAAATAGCTCAGAAAAATCGAGAAAACGTGTAAATACCCCCACAATGTAAATGTTTTAAATGACTACATGGAACAATTTTCGAGGGAAAACTTTACTTTTTAGTTATTTTAGCTGAAAACACTCACTAAAATGTGTGAAGAAGTTTACATAATTGAAAATTACAATTAAGCTGCAATTCAGGACTTACTCACCAAAAAGGAATGAAATTGCCGCTATAAATAGGCGTAGGCTCTGCTAAATATTAAACGAGAATCAAGAGGAGCACACAGGAGTTGGACATCTCAGTCGTTCATCGGGCGACTCTGGCAAATGTAACGAACGCGAGCGGTCCCCTATCTCTCGCGAAGACCACAATGGCAACATGTATGCACAATGCGAAACAGACGATTGTTATGCACAAAAAACAGCAGTCGTAGGAAGTCTGGTGTCTGATGTCTGCATTCCTAGATAACATTGACGAGTCATTTTAGTCAGCCTTAACTGTGGCTTTCTCGTGCAATCAATCCCCACCATTTGGCTTCTTCCCTGGGGTGTGTGCCACGAAAATTCCATTGTGCGTGTGCATCCACAGGGTCTGCCCTAATCAGGGTGGACACGCTCTCTCTGATGGCCTCAAAAAATAGATATGTAACCGAAACTATTTTGTATTTTACCAGGTTAGGCCCACTGAGCTATGTAGCTCTTTTCAAGAAGCGACCTGGCCACAAACGGTAGCTCAACAAAGTGGCTTATCATGTGGAAATTTACAGCAGCCAAATACTCTAAACGTGTGTTTCTAAATGCGGAGGATCTGGAGAAAAATCCACGTGGCCACGGGGAGAAAGAGACTTGCAAACTCTAAATATACAGGCGTTGTCAGGGTAGGGATCGAACCCTCGACCTCCTGCATACCAGGCGAGGGAGTTAACATCTCACCACCACGTCGCCCCCATATATAGTTATACACAGGGATGCATGACGGCGTTCTGCTAATACGTAATTTTCCAAACACCGCTCGCGTAATGAGATTGTGTTCAGTATCGTTTTTGTTTTTGCGTTGAACAGTTTAGGTGGAGTGTGGTAGTGTAAAGTGTGGGTATTCTCAGACTCCTGACCCGGTGTGAAATCGTAGGCCAGCGTACACTCTCAAAGGACTCTGCAGACCTCCTTCTAGCGCAGGGGTTGGCAGCCTGTGGCTCCGGAGCCGCATGCGGCTCTCTAAGGACTGCTTCGTGACCGTTATTTATTAAGTATCACCGTCTCATATTCACATGCAATGTGGCTCTTGAAATATTGAGTTTTTTTTTTTAGCAAATTCGAAAAAAAAATTATCTTCTCGTTATTTTGGTTGCCGATCGCCCTGGTCTAGTGGAGGCCTTTCAGCCAGCAAGCAATCTTACGGCTTCGCATTTACCTTGAATACCCATTGTGTGCATTAAACCAACGATTGCGTTAAGATTACTCAACCAACACGACTCAATCAAGGAACTAACCGATCAGCCTATAGCAAAGCTCTCTTGAAATTAAGTCTTTGGACTTAATTGAGATTTTTTTGGCAACAAAATTATCATATAAATTTGTCAATTTATGATTTAGCCCATTACCCGATCTCTATTTGTGATTAGTTTTGACCTCATTAAAATACTACTAAAATGTCATCCCAGTTACTGCATCTTTAAAATATGCAATTTTATTCCAGACAACTCTGTACATTAAACGAGAGTGCATAATCTCCCACCAGGCAGATCAACCTTCCACATTTTCCAGCGACTCATTTGTGCACTGAATTACACGTGGCTCCTAATTTTAAGGGCAGCAGCGTCCGGAACAAGCATGAAGAGATGCCATTGCAAGCACTGTACAAACTAAGGAGCGTCTTTCATTTGGGTGCAGCTGCCGAAATATCTTTCTACCCTTGAATTCTGCCTGCCTTTCCCTCCCTTCACTATCCCCAACTTCATATTGAACATCAACACAGCTCCACAAACCCACTCACCATATTCTCCCCAAAGGAATTCCAACAACTAGCTTTCCAATGTGCTTTGGGTTGTACCCAGTGCTGTTCGGTATGATGTCTGAAGGTTCAACTCCGATTAGCACGATTGGCTACATACGGTGCGAAAGAAGTTCAACATACATACATACAACACGTGGTGCAACCTGAAAACTAATTTGAGAACGAAAAGTCCTTCATGCTTAAGTTGATGATCATGTTCTAGAACATTCTTAAGAGTTAGAAATATAAGCCATAGTCTCTGTAACACATTTCTAAAGAAAAAAAATCCGAGTCAACTGTGGAGCTAACCAATTGTCACATTCTTCACTTTTGTTAAGTGCTAGTCTGCACTTTACGCACCACATTTTTTAATTATTATTTGGATAACTGAAGCATCATGCATGTTTTTCCGTCATAAAATGTGTCCAGTCATGTTTAGTAGTTTTGATGAATTTTGGGAAAAGCTGGTCAAATTATTTTGCAGTGAGTGGCCACAAAAGCAAAAGCCTTGTTACACATTCGCCCTATTCTGACAATTTAAACACATTATATATTTATAGACTGCATTGGCAAACGGTGCTGCACGATAATAAAAACCCAACACATTCGCCAAAACCACTGCCTTAAAACAGAAAAATATGGACATATTAGCAGATGTTTCGGCAATTTGTGCTTCTTCATAGCAGAGATGGAGCCTAAAAGGAAAATGAATATGCATTCATACTGGAGGAATCCGATGAGCTATAAAAAAGAAAATCACAGATGAGTACCAATCTCAATGAGCCCACGTGGAAGGTTGTAGCTTTTTTACATGCTGCCCACAAGATTCCACAATACAAAAAGGTCGAAAAGCCATGCCAATATAAACAAAATAATCTCTCAAACTGAATATATTTTAGGTACTATCCTTTCCATGCCATCCATCAGGGAACACGTGACGTGGAATCCGCTCGTATGCAAAGCAACAGTGATGGACTATCCAGGAAATTGCATGCCCATGCAAAGAGTCCATGCAGGCACACGACTGAGCCTTGCTGCTGGCAGCAGTGATCAAGAGGGGGCTGCAACAGAGTGTGTGGGATTACTCTTCTCGCTGACAAAGATAATGGCTATAGAGGAAACGGTCCCATTGTGGCCACACCAGTTGCTGAACCAAAGGCAGCCTACTGTGTGCACAGCAAATGTTTACAAAGCAGTTCCTTTTCCACGTTGTCTATGGTCAAACCACAAACAGACATAAACATTCCAGCACTTCTATGTTGATTTAGGTTTCTAGAGTGCTCTTAGGTCAACATTTATAAAAAAAAAATACCCAGCTACAAGTGCCACGAGTAGATGACGGGATGATTTGGGAGCCCGTTAAGAGAGAACTGAGAATATCGGTTTCACTGTCACGCGACAATCATTACTCGCAAATGGTGGGAAAGTGCTGCCCTTTACCGTGTGGACCAGGTGGCTTGAAGGGATCCAAGAGATGGCTCTGTAGTATCTACTTCTGAGCACCATTCGCTATCATTAAGGGTCACGTTGCTCTGGGAGGGACCTGAAGTGATCCTTCTTGTCATGGGCCCGATAAAACAAATTAAAACTAAACTATTTTTATTTTACCAGGTAAGGCCCATTGAGATGCATAGCTCCTCACGAGGAAATTGATAGCAAACACTCTAAATGCACGTGGTTCTAAATGTGGAGGGGAAAACCGGAGGACGCAGAGAAAAATCCACGCGACCACGGGGAGAGAGACACGAACACTCCACATATACAGCAGCAGGCGTGAGGGTCGGGATCGAACCCTCAACCTCCTGTATACCGTGGCCCCCGATAGCATGATCGGGGTAGAATTGGTGAACATGGCATGATCTCCACTAGCGGAAGCCCCAGAGAGCCCCTCTAGTGGGTCACTGACCTCCTCCACACGAGCCAGACTTCTTGTAAGAGGTCGGAGTACCACCACTCTACCCCGCTGCAAGCGACACACCGATCGACTAACTGTGGTGGAACACATGCACAGTGTTCGGTCGACAGACATGGGGAGAGTTAAGATATTGTGTGCACGTATGTTAACTTGCAGTGTACACGGGCATTAATATACATTGAGTAGAGTAAATGTACACACGCAAGTCAATTCTGGGACCGCAGTGGCAAGTGTAGAACTGTGGACTGACCACATTATGGCCGATATATGTGTACGAAACTAAAGTATGTAACACAGCACATAACCCGCCTCTTTTCAACGTTTAAGTACTGTATACATTTACACATAACTAATGTACAACCCCAAAAAAACAAGCTTGTACAGAAAGGTAATCTGCAGACATTTCAACCGTAATACGTTTTCTAAATATACTTTTTTTCAAAAAAAATCCTGATTTCATTTGACAGAAGCAAGTTTTTTTTTTAAACCAACCTTTCAATGTTTTCATAACAATTTTACACATTGCTTGCATGAACATAATGAGTCTAAAGTTACAGTTACTCCGGCGATGACAGATACCGAGCTAAAAATATCTCATCAAAGCATACCAGTCGTTCCGACTCGCGCGCACATCCCACGTCATCCCTTCGACCCCTCCGCGCGAGTCGAGGATTGTCTCATGGATCTTGCTATCAGACTCTGTGGAGCTCTTTTCGGAAAACACCACCAACCACCAAGGTACGTAGGTGGACTTCTCCACAAATCTGGCTGTCGCCTTATGAAGCTAGTTGTAATTACTGGCCAAATGTCGTACTCAGATTGTAAATGTTGTGGCTTGGCTCTCCAACACACCGGTGTGCTGTACTAGTGACGAATTGGCACGTTCTGTTTGCGTGACAAACCTTACTATTTGTCTGTGTCGGTTGGTGGCGGGTTTAACGACACATTTACATATTTACGCGATCTAACCCCAAAAAAGCTGTATTATGTACGTAGTAATGCTGACACGCGTGATGCCACACTGCCGATGCAGGCAGCCCGAATAGGTAGCTGTGTACCGTGACCCACCAGCACGATGTCTGATGACTCCACTCCACCTCCCGGGGGATCTTTTTGTTAACTAATAAATATTTACAGCTAAAGAGGCTCCCAGCACGTGGAGCGAAACGTCGGACAATGCGGGACAACACGAGGTGCAACAGGAATACGTATCTGGAGGGCAAAGCTCATAACATCACAACCGTGACAAACTTGTGTGGTGGTAAACCCAAATTGGACTTCTCGCACATTTAGGAGCTGTTGTCAATGTAAATTAATAAAATAAAATACACAAATGTTTAAATTCGCGCGCTGGATGAAGGCCCCAAACCATCGGGGTTGTTTGACCATACTTCACCACGCTGGTCAGTGTGCGTTGGTGAAAGGGGGCTGCTCAGGAGCAGCGCAGATATAATTCACCACTGATGTTAACCGTGGCTAGGAACCCAATTCAGGTCACCAGGTTCACAGCGCACGCACTAACCACAGCGCCACCGCTCCTCCCCAGAGCTATTATGAGACTGAAAAAAAACATTGCCGGGCACCTGCCACATCCCGGTCGTATTTAAACGTATGACCTTGAACCACTCAACACCGGCTTACTTACACATTTGTTAGTCTGCTCTTCAGCAGTTATTCAATGGCAAGTATACGGAATTAAAATGTGGTCTACTCCGTTTGAAAACCCAACTCATTAAGTAAGGTGCAAGTGCCAACGAAAGACTTGTTCAAATCACGTGTTACAACCGTGACACTTCCATTACACAACAATTGCTCAATTTTATTGTATCCATACATCAACAGTATTACTAACGTGCGGTAACATCGTGATGTATTTGGGGGCGATATAAATGAACTGCCATAATTACGAATGCCCAACTACTCACGGGCCAAGTAACATATATGTTGAGTATATATAGGTTTCGCACAAGCGAATTGGTGGAGTGATAATACGTGTGCAGTACTGTACTCGCAAAGAGAAAACTTTAGTTTGATAACGCAGCGAGGTTAACATCATGCCCCCCCCCCCTTCACCAACCCACAATGACCAGCATGGTGAAGTATGGTCAAAACGTACATAACCGTCATGGTTTGGGGAGACCATAATCTATCAGTAGATTGGCAAAAGGCTAAAAATGTATTATTATTCACGTACGCTTTAGACTTAATTAATGGGATTTAAAAAAAAATAATACTATCATTGATGCAATTATCACATTGCATTATCTAGTTGTATTTTTGTGAACAATAAATATATGAGTTCAAGTACCGCTCAGGACATTCATAAAATGTGTTTCACACCTTTTCAGACGGCTCGCGTATTGCATCATTTCTTCACGACAACGTGTTGGACAGACTTGGAAATTTTACATTTTAGCCACCATAAGTGCCATTAAGTAACAGCCGACTGATCTCGTTGTTGGTGTTGTCTCTCCGTGATGCGATTGAGCTCTGTGGGTGAAGTCTGAAGCACATTCCATCAAACATGACATACACGATGGTATTTTATTATAATCAGGAGAGATTCCAACTAATTGACTAAAACTAAAACGTGAGAGATAATTATTTGCTGGATTAAATAATGCCACTTTAACTGTATTTTCGAACATTTTAAACTGCGTTTAAAAATAAACATGACATTTACAGACTGCCAACAATCTAAATGTTCAATATGTGTACAAAAAAAGCACGCTCCTTTTGTAGCTGTAACCGTTATCGACGTGCGAGTTCATGGCACGTCTTTGCGAGATAAGATTCTTCTGTGGGACTTCTGGACAGGAATGCTGCCCGGTTAGGGGACAACCTTAAAACAGGTCTGTGAAAAGTCACTTAGCGACGTGGTTGCAGGTGGGAGAGAGAGAGACAGAGAGCGAGGGGTGGGTGGGGTGTGTGTGTGTGGGTTGGGGTGTGTGCGTGTGGAGCGTACGGACGAGGAGGGCTTCCCACGTGAGTCATCGAGTGCATGTGACAGCCCGCGTCTGGCGGCCGGTATGTGCATTTGTGAATGGGGAAATAGGAGGAGCCCGTGCGAGCAACTGCTGCCACCCAGAGCACGCGCTTGGCTTGGGTCCTTCCCCTCGCGGGCCCGGCCCAGCCACTCGCAACCCAAGCAGGAAGGGAAAACGAAGCAGCAGCAGCAGAAGAAGAAAAATAAATAAAATATTTAATGAAAAGTTCCATGGCCTAGGCACTCCCCCCCCCAAACTCATGGTCCGTGAGTGAGGCTCGTTGTGCTCAACGCGCACGGTGTTCCACCCCGCCGCCACGCGCACGGGGCATCATCCTGTGCAGCCACTCCACCCGCTCACCCCCTCGTGGCACCGGGGGCCAGTCCGGACTGGCCCAAGCAAGAGCAGCGTGCTGCTGCTGCTGCTGTACGACCGACAGGGAGAGCGAGAGAGCGAGCGAGAGAGAGAGAGAGCCACGTCTCGGGGCCTAAGTTGCCAGCGTTCAACAACGACAAACTCAAGGATGAAACCAGCGCTGTACACGGCGAGGCGAAGGTGACGCGAACGTCGTCGAAAGACCCTCAAAGGCTCTGCCGGACGGAGGTGAGTAGCCCGGAGTCTGCTGCTGATGATGCTGCCTGTCTGAGCGATGATCTCTCTCTCTCTGTGTCCGTCTCTCGTCACGGAGTCGCCTCGAACTTGACGGCACTTGGACTTACAGCATTCTCAAAGTTGACTGTCAAGTAGGTAAGCGTGGCTTGTTGAGTTACTACACTGCGCATCTTACCCGTCCTGAGATTCACTATCGCTGCGGAGTATAAAGTGTTCTTCGTTGCGTCTGTGAAAGCTTAAGTCGCACGTGTGCGCGCGTGGGAGTGTTTAACCGGCTTTCACATCAAAGAGCAAAGTCATTCAGTGGCGTGCACACCGGCCGTGTACGCGGGGCTGAAGCCACCGCTGTGCATGGTCGAGTGTCAACTTCACTCGATCCAAAGTCACACTCGTTAGCTGCTTGTCGCACACTTGAACACAAGGTGACACACACACACACTCTCGTTGGAGTTTATCGTAAGGCGAACGTTGTGTTGACAGCCGCACACCGATGTTGCGAAACTCTCTTATCCCCGAGGTTGCCCCACACCCCTGGATCGTCGGGGAAAGGGGGGCAAATCGCCATCTGTTTCCATCTGTACGGGGACGGGGCGTTGCGCCTTTGCGCGCGTGAGGTTTCTCCTGCCACTTGCATAGGCACTCGTTAATTGGGTGGAAACAGCTTACAATTAAGCCGAATGCAGGACCTTCCTGAAATAAATATCCCACGACGCAGTTGTTACTTTCCTGGATAAATAAGTAAATTATTATAATTGAGTTCCGAGGTGATGCACGGTATTATGAATTCATGAACACAGCACGGTGGTGAAATACTAATCCTCCATAATGTATTCGGTGTCAATAATCGCACCATTCCATATTCATCTGCAATACAATTGCAAAATGTCTCGCATGAGACTTTACGCAAATTTCCCAACAAACATGGAATGTTACCCCAACAGTTGAATCGTCGTTCCATATGTTAAAATGTACATCCGAGTCAAATGATCGTTGCCCCTAAGACAAAGGTCAGTGCATTGTAATTCTCTGCTCGCCACGATGGGAGGGCCATACATCGTATTTTCTTGAAAATGTCCACTCGAGAGAAGTATTAAAGTCCACTTTGTCATCTCAAATGTTACAACTCCCGGGGATTGTTCTAGCCTAGGCATTGCCAACTCGTGTTTGCTCTTAAAACGTAAAGTGACAGACATATCATGCCTTCTCACTTGTAAAAGTACCTCGAATGAAAGGTCACGTTCGCGACCCCATTACCCATGGCTCCTCGTTTCAGCGGGAGCCAGCGTTTGTGAAAACTCATCTGGCCCCTAATATTCATAATGTAGGTTTATTGGGTTAGATCTCTCAAGTATAAATGTGTCGTTAACCCAACACCACCCGACACAGCGAACGGCAAGGTTCGTCACGTAAACAAAACGTGCCAATTCGTTACTAGTGCAGCCCACCGGTGTGTTGGAGAGTTAACTCACAACATTTTAACAATTTGTGAGTATTGAGATGTTTCGCTGGTAATTACATCCAGCATCATCGGGCAATTTTGCCAGAATTGTGGCAACACTGTAACTGTTGTGGATACACTCTCCAACACACCGGTGGGCTGAAATAATAACGAATTGGCACGGTTTTTTTTACTTGACAAACCTTAAATTTTGATTTTAAGCTTTCGTGACTGCAGGGATTCATATTCTTGGTTCTTTCGGTAAAGTCACGTAGAAGGGAAATAATAAAATCATATAAATATAGAACAATATTGTTTGATACTTATATTATTTTATTATTTCCCTATATAAAACAATATTGTTTTATATTTATATTATTTTATGATTTCCCTTCTGCGTGACTTTACCGAAAGAACCAAGAATATGTGACAAACCTTATTGGCTGTTTCGGGTGGTGGTGGGTTAAAGACCCATTTTCACAAACACGATCTAACCCAATAAAAACGTGTATTATGAATAATATTGGTCACGAAAGCCTACGTGTCAAACTGGCTCCTAATATCCCTACCATCAGAAATTATCCTTTCAGGATAAGTGGAGTAAAATTAGTGGAGCTCAACTTTGGTTGCTCTAGGAGTAGTAAGTGTGTGAAACCACATGGATTTGTTGGGAACCTGAAAACGATCCCAAATTGGAATTTTTGTATAGGCCCTAATTAAGGAATGTAATTATCCCAAATCACAAAGCCATACAGAAAACTAGATTATTGTTCTGATATGACATCATTGAGTGGCAGAAAAACAAAGGGGTTTATCCCCCTTGCTGTTAAAGGTTGAGTAATTGGTTCAAGCACACCCAGACCACCCCCACACAATCTCTTAAATTCCACATTAACAACCACGGACTGTGAGTGACCCAAGATTGTGTGTGTGTCTGGCCAAAGTTGACGCTTGGCACTTAACACAGTTATGTCAGTAACAGTTTTGAAAACAATTAGCGTCTTGGAATTATATAAATGTGTTGCTAAAGTCCAACTTGGCTTTGATGGGGTTTTTTTTTACCTTCGGGTTGTAGCATGTTGTTTGTCTGGCACAGCAATCCGACGTTTCGGCTTCACGTGCTTGGAAAGCTTCCTTAGAGGAGAGCTCAGTTTCGGACGAAGTTATCCGGCATGTGGAGCGAAATGTCATAAAATCGTGCCGAACACGGGGCATAAACTCAGACCCATCGCAGGGTACATTCGGCAAAATCGCGGTAACCTACGGCAATTATTACTTCCTGCATGTTGATAATGTCGGCTATTAATTAAAAAAAAATTGCTTCTAACCTACTACAGTAAGTTACGTTGGCAGTCATTGGCACATAAACAAACATACACGCCTCAAGCAATCGGAATGCTAATACAAACACAAATGTCAACAGAGTAGATTGCAATCTCAGAATAGGGTTCATCCAGACCGCGTTGGTCCGAGTGACAATTCCTGCTGTTGCAACAAAGTTCTCGATCAGTGCAGGGCAGTGTCTGCTGGAAGCTGCCTGTTTGAAGTATTGTTATGCCAGCCTGTTTCTGTTCCAACGTCAGGGATGGAGGCGGGTGTGTCACAGTGGTGGGCGACCCGAGTTTGAATCCTGACCACGGCTGACATCAGTGGCAAGTGATGTCGGAACTGGTCTCGCCCTACTCCTCCACCAACGCACACCGATCCGTGTGATGAAGCCTCGTCAATAAAACCACAGACCAACAAAGTGTTGGGAGGCCTGATTCCACTGCTGATTTGGGAATGACTAGATTTGCATCTTCTTGGTTCTTTCGGTAAAGTCACGTAGAAGGGAAGTAATAAAATAATAAAAATAAAACATAATAAAATAATTCTCACGACGTTTCGGCCACAACGCAAGCAGCCGTCCTCAGGTGAAATCAGGTCTGAATGAAACAGCACACGTGCTCCAAGCACGTCTGCTGTTTCATTCAGACGCTGTCTCCTCGACAGACCTGGTTTCACCTGAGGACGGCTGCTTGCGTTGTGGCCAAAACGTCGGGAGAATTATTTTATTATGTTTTATTTTTATTATTTTATTACTTCCCTTCTACGTGACTTTACCGAAAGAACCAAGAAAATGAATCCCTGCAGTCACGAAAGCTTTAAATCGAAATAGATTTGCATCGTACATATATGTCGTGTGTGTATATATACGCACACGTAGAGGTACTGGGTAATCCAAGATTATTACACGGGGGAGCAGTGGTGCAGTGGTTGGTACACTCTGCTACGAAGCCGGCGAATCTGAACTCGCCCTTCACCTATCTGCATAGACCAGCATGGGGAAGTATGGTCAAGCAATCCTCACCACCATCACGGCACAGGGAGGCCCTTCATTTGCAGTGTATGGAAAAAGGGCTGAACATTATTATACTATTAATAAACATGCAAACATACACATATTTGCCACTTAAAACATTGCAATCCATAAACTGACCAATTCTATTTAATTACATTTTCCTCTTTATAGGTGATGGGACTTTTTAACTTGCATGATTGCACAGTGCATACTTTGTCATAACCCCGCGTGGAGTTGCACTAAATGCCGTATTACTAAACATTTATGAAAGCCAGCAGCACATGGGCCTGGGAACTTTAAACATCGTCATGAGTGACTTCCTTTGGTACATTACGCATCGACTAATTTTCGTTCTTTCATTGCCACTGCCCCGAAGACTGACCACAGCGGGCGTGTGTGCCGAAACACGTGTGTGCCGAAACACGTGTGTGCCGAAACACGTGTGTGCCGAAACACGTGTGTGCTGTTAAAGTCTGCGTCATGGCCATTGGTGCTCTTGGCATTTGTTTGACAAACAATTACAGAGACGAGTGGCTGCTGTACATTCCCAGACAGCGGTCTCTTTTTAATGTGAACAATTCATGATTTAGTCCAAAGAGAAAATAATCCTCCGATTGTTTTCGGATTAGTACCCCGCGTGTTGTCCAGCACGTTGTCCGACGTTTTGCTCCACGTACCGGCAGTTTCTTAATTTCCTGAAGGGGATCTGAGCTCGTGACGAACAGCGCGCAGGACAACCCTAAAAGCACCATAGAAGAACTGTACGACACAACGGCGGAAACCTCGAGTAGCGACCGTGTAAGTTCTCCATGCACATGAAGCCATGTAACGTTATACGGAGCACCATCGAAATGTGCACTGGACATGTAATTGACTCATAACAACTTTGAAAGGTTTTACATTTTCACCATTTAAAGTCGAGTAATAGAGGGCAACTCAAAGGATAGCTTGTGAATGAAATAATAATTTATTAACAATGGTCGAACAGCTTTCCGTCAATTAACGGCCAGGCGAAAGCCTCCCCATGCTCTGTCAGTCATGGGGGTTCATTTGACCGTACTTCACCGTGCTGGGTCAGTGCCGGTTGTTGAAATTGACAGGGGGGGGGGGGCGGGGTAGCCCAGGACGGGTTCTCGCCGCTGACGTTCGCCTTGTCCGAGCTAGAACTCGGTCCGTCGGGTTCACAGCAGTGCAGTAGCCAGCGCGCTATCGCTCCAGCCTGACAGGTTTCGATTACGTAACCCAGAGAATGGCACGCGCCAGCTACCACATTCCATAACAGTTGTATCATAACGCATTCGTTAAATAATCATGGCAACTTATTGAATCGGAAAAGGCTGGACGAGTTTCGAGATTCTCGAAGCAAAACGTTCTTGCACTGGCACGTGTGGCTGCTTCCATGAGTCAGTGCTTGGCTTGGAGTGGGATGAAACCGATCCACAGTAGGTGGGGAGGGTAAACTGAAGCATTCCAGGAGTAACGATCAAAGCTTCCCATCTCCTGGGCACCTCGCAGCCCTGCTCCAATAACACCCGGCATTGCCAGGCAGTCTCCCACCAATGTACCAACGAGGCCCAATGCGAGAGAGAGAGAATGGGTGCTTTTAAGGCGATTGGGGAGAATGTGAAACCAAATGATGGATTATTTTGTGACCTAGACACGTGTGCTTGTCGGTACTTCTTTGCACACTTTTCAGTTTTTGTAATGTTTGTTGTTGTGAATAACCATTTTGTTGAACCACATGTTCAACATCTATGGCAAGGCGCCATAGATTAATGCACCGATTCGTATGTTCAGTTAAAAGTGGAATCCTCAACGTAAACCAATTTGCGAATATTCTTTGAGGTTTGTGTAAATAAAGGAAGACTTGTTAATTTATTAATTTCTAATCAGATGAGTTTGGGGGGGGAGGGGGTTACATAAACTTGATTTTGACAGCTCACCCTCCTCAGCTTCCTCACGAGTGGCTGCGATCAATGTGCCACCTGTGCAGCTGATGATGAAAATGCTTTCACGCACCCACACCCCCTGCTGCGGTCACCCAGATTACCAGCGGTGTGGCACATGGTGCCAATGCCACCGCAATGCTTGTGCCATACCTTGCCACCAGGGCCGTATTTTCCAATCGGCCGCAGAAGGCACTGTGCCCAGGGCCTTCGAAAACTAAAAGGGCCTAACAAAAAAAATTGACCTATGTTCTTTGTTTGTATGATAAAAAATGGCACCAAGATGTCTTTTTGAATAAATATATTTATAGATAGGAAGTATAGACACGATGTCTATACAAAGAGGCAGAGTTATTAAAATGTCAATCGTTTTTTTTTCATCAGGTGAGAGAGAAATTAACACCGGAGGTGAACTTTTCGAGACTTTTGTTCATTGTAAGATTCGCAATAACATCTTCAAATTGTGTTTTTCGCACAATCTCATTGTCAATAGAGAGCAGTGCAAGGGAAGGACGAGGCGTTATCACTGAATTCATCACTGAAGGCCTACGAAACAGAAGTGCCTAGGGTCTACAAGAACCTTAATCCGGCCCTGCATACCACGGCACTGTTTACCAATCTTAAAATGTGGCAACAAATACATGTCAATCTACAGTAACACCACTGGAGATAGTTACACAGATAGTTGCCAATGTATCCGTGACCCAGTTTAATTAACTAAATATATTAACAATTTACTTCCTCATTTACAATGTACAGTATATAACTATTTAATAAGGAAACGTGTAGAACTGTAGATCGCATGACATTAACTGTGAAAATATCCTGTCTTTCTTATAAGCGGTATGTATGAAGCATGATATATTATGATATGCTAAAGTATAACATTTGTACTCAATATGTGAGTGGGTTACTCGGCTACAGTATTTCCGTTTTTAAAGGGTATTTTATCTGTAGTTTATGACATTACATTGCATTGTTTTAATATTTACTGGAGTATGGGGGAATATAAACTTACATTCATGTTTGGTATTTATTTTACATACACAACATAATCAATCCTTTTGACGAACGGAATACTGCAATTTAATAGTTACATTAGATAATGCGATACACTCGTGCTAAAAAAAACCCCATCACCTCCGCAATAGATAAGCCTACATTATCACAACGTTATTATTATCATAGATTTAACTTACTACAGCAGACAAGCTGGTACCAACCCATCCTAAGGACATTAATCTTTTTCCCCTCTCAGCCTGCAGTTACTATTAATATCAACTTCTTTGAGTGGCCTAAAGCCGTCCAACACCGGGTCACTTGTTTGACTTGCCGTTTCGCCCTGAATGGACATTTGTGAAAGAGCTTCATAGCTCATCGGATTCCTCCTGCAGTGTAAATACAGATTCTGATTGTGGCATGAGGTGGAGCTAGCACTGTGCTCTGTCTGCCATGGAGGGCACCACTCACAGTGATTTTGTCATCTTTCTTTGGCTTAGGTCAAAGGTCACGGGTCATACGTAGCTTATCATCACTAACATGGATTGTGGTTTTGTTTTGATTAGAGCACATCCATCCTCCACTCTCAATGATGAAAATTGACTCAATTGAGTTCTGTGACTGCCAAATTCATTTTCTAAAACAACGATGAAAAATAATCAATGTCTGCGTAATGTAATGACAAATGCTCGTGACCCACAGCTCCCTTCTAGCAGTCGACTTGTTATGTTTAACGTGGTATTGGTATGTGTAGCATTTTGAGAATGATGAGCCAGGGTCTATTCCAGATGCCACACATTTATTGAATGGCTATAATCTACATTTTTGTCTTGCGGGTATGTCTGTATGTATGTTGAACTTCTTACCGCACGTAGCCAACCGTGCTGATCGGAGGTGCGGGGGACTTAACAAAGGCTATTTCCATAACACTTGTATATTTATTAAACCATCATTAAAACTTACAAAAAATTTAAGTCAGTTGCCCTATAACACATTTACAAGTAAATCTCAAGCCAGGGTGACGATCTTTCCTTTAACAATAACAAAATAACTGTTAAGTTCAGCTCACTGCGCACGAGAGCAGGGGTTGCAACTGGATTGCAACATAATATTGTCGTTTCATGTTTCTGGGGCATTCCTGCGCCCGAACCATGAAACGACAATGTTACTGGCAGGACCTCAACACCGCAGTCACGCAGGATTTTCAGCAGTTACAAACGATAGCCGCTGGGAATTAATCACGCGCTAATGACTCCTTTTAAACAATCTAAACAGGGATTTCACGTTTTAGTCCCTTTTAATACACACGTTGCCACACGTGTGTATGTAGAACTTCTTTCGCACCGTACGTAGCCAACTGTGCTAATCGGAGGTGTGGGGGGAAGGACAACAAACTAAAACACAAAGCAGTTCTAAAGAAATTAGTTTGCAATCTAGATGATGATTTAAAAGTGCATAGCTCCCACTAGCTTCCGAATATCGGAAGGAAGAGCGTTCCAGACGGCCGCAGAAGCGCATCTGAAAGTAAGGATTGCGGCAACCGCCTTTGCTCGATGGCCAGCCAAAAGCCACTGAAGTAATATGTTAAAATCCTGTGTGTAGCGTTTCCTATCAAAGCAATGCACTCTCGCGATGCATATCACCTGTCTCTCCCATGGCATGGGTATCTTCATTTATAATGCATAGTTCACGACACCAACCGCCAGTGCTGTACCTCCACAAGCACACACACGCACGCGCTATGATGCAGTGCTGCACGTCGCAAGAGGAAACGTATTTATTATGAAAACCCACCTAAAATGATCCTTTAAAAAAAATAACTGTGCAATAAACACACGGGTGTTAATTGCACAGTTGATGGAGGCAACTTTACACTCACTATGAGACAATGGGCACGTGAGCATAAGTGCAGACACATCTCGGAAAGGACTCGGGATGTGTGGGCTATATGAGCAATGTGCAAAATATTTTATTTGTAGCAGTGTGGTTTGTACGTCATCGACTGTAATTACAAGGCTATAGAGTCGTCAGAGATTAAAAGTCAAGAGTTATTACTCTGCTTTAAATTATAGTTCCGCCACGTTTGAATGCCAATGCTGTCATGAAAAGTAACAGCCACCGAAGTAATATTTTGCGTGTGGGCTGATACGCCCGCACGCGCGTGTGTGTGTGTGGTGGAGGGGGCATACATTGTTGAGGTGCGCATGCTGTACTACGAATCGCACTCGTATGGCTTCAACTTCCGGACGTGAACAAGGGTGGCCGATGGCATTCCACCTGGCCCTGGGCCACCCCAAGGAAAACCCGCCAAAGGTGTCTCGCTCACTTCTGGGTGGAAGGGCCTCCACTAGAGGGAGCTCTCGAGAGCCCCTGCACGAGGTATTTGGCCTACCCCTTCCATGCCCGTAAAGATGTCTTGGAAGCGTTGGGAGTAGACCAGCTCTTCCCCACATTATTTTCCGATTGGCTCGCTGTGCTGTGCCCAATTATACCGCGCGGTAGGCAGAGGAAGAGGGGTGGAGGTTGGGTGTCTGTCATCGGCCAGCAGTCTGCGTGGCTGCTCCAGGGATACACTTCAATGTTGTGAGACCAGCTCTTTTTAAGCTGAAACAGGTTATCCAACTGTTGCATCCACTATCGAAACGTCGCTCACTCTTGATGCAAATGTGGGTGATAATACCCACTTGGGTATACCAGCATAGTGTTCAAATTCAGAGGGCCCACCCACCCCATCGTGCTCGCAGGATCCCCGCGCCCTGGGTCCATGGTGCCAGGATTACAGGTGCACACCAAGCCTGACAATGCTCTTCTTTCACAAAAGCGGCCAAGATGAAAGGTAGCAGCTCTCTTACAGCACGTAAGTGTGTTGTTCTTGCCGTGCAGTCTGCATCAACATTAGTCACCGCTGGCTTTACAGAAATAGACCTCTGATGAAGCCAACAGATTACCGAGTCACTTGAAAAGTATGTAAATACTGTACGAGCCATAATTTACGCTCGGCTGTGTTGTTACAACCCACCCACAGTTTTAAAACGCGAGTGTACGTACGTTGAACTTCTTTCGCAACGTACGTAGCCGTGCTGATCGGAGGTGCGGTGGAAGGGCAAGTGGCAGTCCGCGTGAATGATCAAGCCCAGCGTGAAAGAGTAGACCAAAGACCTTCTCGAGCTCCTTGTGGTAGTAATGGAGAGGGCCTCCCACCAGCAGTGGCTTGAGCAGCCAAGCGTCTGATCTGAGAAACGAGGGCAAAGGCATCACGCGGTCACCGAGGCTCGCCGTGCCGTGCCGTGCGTACGCCGATCGGGACCATTCATGAATAGCGACGACGATCCACCTGGAACGGGGAGCTGTTCGTGACCACTCGGACCCGTTAAATTTAATCTGGAAATGGTCACCGATTTAGCGGTTATTGTTTAACAACCCCTAAGTTATTATAAACGACAAACACGAAATGGTCACCATTTGTCGATGTTTTTCTAAGCCCCCACATTCACGCTCCTTTTCAGATATTCTGAAACAGTTGCTTCTTTAAACGGCAGATATTTGCGTACGACCTCATTTTTTCCAGATATGTCGAATGAGATGAAGTCACTCGCACAGATGTCTTTTATTTGATTTCACAATGTTATCAGTGTGGGAAATTTCCAAACTTGTGCTGCGCCGAACTGGTACTCGGGGGCAATGACATGCCTGTTGATACGCCCAAGTATTTGAGATAGAGAATACACCTGGTTGGCAAGACCAATGGTGGTAATCTAAGTCGAGATCACTGAAAGTCCCAGCTAGCTATGAATGCATTTAACATCTATGCAACGAAATCGCAGCATTAACGTGCGTACGTGCACGCAATGAATATATCGGTGTGCGTGCCGTGTATTCGCAATTTAGCTGTACACACCTGACAAGCTTAACAGCAGTCGGTGTCGCCCATCGTGCGTTGAGTGTCTCACATTGGTAGGCGCCACGTTTGGTGAGGAGATAGCCGGTCCCTCCAACCCGACCGCGCATCGCTTCACCGCCATCACCATTACCCATCTGCATTTGCACTTGACATTAAACTTCATAGACTACATACAGTTTCAGACTGGGCTGTCTCTGGTGTGGACCAATCAGTTTCATAGGCAATGCATATATTTCGATTTAAAGCTTTCGTGACTGCAGGGATTCATTTTCTTGGTTCTTTCGGTAAAGTCACGTAGAATGGACACAATAAAAGTAATGCAATTATTATATTATATTATTTTATTATGTTTTATTTT
>CM025639.2:1089636-1124197 GCA_014621495.2 Entosphenus tridentatus | reverse complement strand
GCTGCATTTGAGAACCCAGTTTTTAATACCAGGTGGCCGATACCCACATTCAAACCCAGGATCAGAGTTATTCCACCTTAGCACTCTGACCTTTGAACCACCAACCACCTCAAAATCATAACATACCGTCTTTAAAACCGTGCACATGAATGATTAATGATTTTGTATTCACAAATGTTCTTTGTGTAGTAATTCGTTCGCATGACCACTTCCACCACTGTTCACCAATGTTAAGAACATAGATTATTGAATTAAATTATAACCCCCAAATGTGACACCATCGAATTACAAGGGCGAAATCTTACCAGATGTATTAGTAAAAAAAAATAAGAATAAAAGTAGAAACAATCAAATTAAATCATCACGTTTCGAAAGCAACACAAGCTTCCGTCATCAGGTGGGACAACCACAGCAAAAAACAAAAAATGACTGTACAGTAATTTTAATTTTTATTCTTCTTTTTTCACCTACGTGACTTTACCGAAAGAACCAAAGAGTATGGATCCTTGCAGTCACGAAAACTTCACATCTAGAAGATATTTGTCACTCGATGGTATATGCAGATGAGGGCCTCTCCACTACACGTCTGTCTTGGGTTGTTTGACCATACTTCACCAAGCTGGTCAGTGCGTGTAGACGATCAGAGGGCCCAAGGACCAGTTCAGATATTACTCGCTGCTGATGTTAGCCGTCACCAACAAATGTGCTGTGATTGTGCATGCACAATGTATGTATGTTGCACTTCTTTGACACCGTAAGTAGCCAACCGTGCTAATCGGAGTTTCACTGTAGTGTGCTAACCACCGCACCACGACTCTCTCCTATTATGTACTCTATGAATATACGATAGAGTGATTTAGTTATTTTAACTATATTCACACCCGTTGAAGTAAAATTGTTTGGTTATCAAATGCCACGAACCCTGTAGGTTTTTACAGCTGGGTTATTAAATTAATATTTATTTATTATCGGGGCAGAGTTGTTGAAGCGGTGAGTGGTGTACGGCAGGGGTCCCCAACCCCCGGGCCGCGTACCGGTACCGGTACCGGCCCGTGGCCTGTTAGGAACTGGGCCGCACAGCAGCAGCAGGTGAGAGCGGTGAGTCTGTGCGTGGCCCGCCCCCATGGTTTTATTCACCACTTCCGTCCGCGCCTCTTTCCCGCACTGCGCACTTGCCTCAGTCACAGTGTTGGTAAGCCCACAAGCTGCTAACCCCTAGCCAAAATGAGTAAAAAACAAACGTCGCTGGAGAGCTTCTTTGAAAATAGGGAAAGACCCAATGATGACCCCCCGTCCGTCCGTCCATGAAAAAATTGTCTTCCACGAAACCGGTCCCTGGTGCCAAAAAGGTTGTGGGCCGCTGGTGTGCGGTGCCTACTTGAGTCCACTGCGTTTGTCAGCCACCCGCATGGATATGCAGCCGCTGTCGAACTCGACGAAGACATTGCATTGCTCACGGTTTCACCTGTATTACACATCATCAATAGCCATGCCATATCCACTGCTGGATTAAGGTTAGCAGAAACTGTTGCCATCTATGTTCCAACTCGTCGTTTTACAGGCGTCTGTGTAATCAATATAGCACTTAAGTGGATCAATCTCTTTTAATATTGCTCTTGTTTCATTTGTGGTATCGGGTAAAATCTGTTCTCAGTTTGCCTTTTAACCTCCACCCCACTTTCAATGCAGTATGACAGCACCAGTCAACCCCTTATTAGTGCCCTACTATATCAGACCAACTCAGACCTAATTGGTCACCCCGTGCCCTTATAAATCTCAACGTTCATCCTACAAAGTCCCATCACAAGCGAGAAACACAAACAAATACACAACATTTATTTTGCCCGTATTGAAACGGCTGTACGCCGTATGGAGTTGAAAACTCAATTCCCTGCACAAGAATACGGGGTTAAACCGTATGGGTTTGACAGCGATGTATTACCCTACTATGCTTGTTCATCCATTATCAAAAGTGGTGACATTTAATCCTGTTACGCCTCTAGGTATTCGAATATGTTGGTCAGGTCATCCACAAACAGACTGCTGCCATATACTTGCATCTTGTTTGCAATAATAATTTCCCTCTCTACCTAGGTTTGAAGTACATCTTGCACACACCAGCATGTAATCATTTCCCATGTTAAAATTTTAAAGGATAAAGGCATCTGAAAATTGTTTTTTTACCCTTCTATCTGGCAACAAAACTGACAACTTTTTTACAAGGAGTCATGTTTGCATAGACCACAATACCTGCAGTCATAATGCAAACAAAAAACATAACTCTGATAATGTGCACTGTCCTTGAAGTTGATTGGTCCACACCCGAGACAGCTTTCCTTAGAGCCTAGTCTCACGTGGGTTGGACCAGATGACGCCAAAAGGTGCATTATGACTACAGGTATTGTGGTCTATGCAAACATGACTGCTTGTAAAAAAGGTGTCAGTTTTGTTGCCAGATAGAAGGGTAAAAAAACAATTATCATATTTTTTACTGGCAAATGAGGTTCCCATGGGATAAAGGCATCTGTCAATATGGGCTTTCTCCGTTCCAGTACCGTACCATCAAGTACGTGTTCATTCATAATTTCACCTTTTCCGCTCCTCCACGTTCATTTCTACACAAGAGCGATGCATTCATTATGAAATCCTCTAAAAGGGCACTTTGTAATGAGTCCATCGCTGTGAAGGAGCAGGTGGGACTTTTTTTACCGCTAACTTTTGGGCGTTAAGATAAATAAAGAATATCGCGAGAATCGCTGACGCCGTCTTGCGTTTCCTGCTCTTGCGGGTAAACCGCGAGGTTTAAACCATTTTCTAAAAAGCTCTACAGAAAGCGATAACCTCCTACGCTCCGAGTGCATGGCACCAGATAAAAATGTGAGGTTATCCACGGACACGTATTAAAAGCACAATAATTCACACACACACATACACGCACCAAGGGTGATGCTATAATTAACTCCCACTGCAAAGCGGCAGTGTAAGTGTGCGGTCTTTTCCCCGAATAGAATCACAGCCAAATGTAGTCCACGTTTCTGGCATTGATTTTATAGCTGGACCTCACGAGAACCACGCAAAACTTGGAAAAGCCATTTTTTTCCTGTAACTGGATGCATTTTATTCAGTATGTATAAGATTATTAGTTTTGTTATATATTTTTAATTTTTTTATCCTCTATCAAAAGTTTTTTTATTTGAAGTGCACAATTTAACATTCATAAGTTACGAAAGAGTGTGTGTGCGTGTATGCAAATACGGATTATCTTGGAGAATAACATTTTTAAATAAATTATGAATACTGAATGTAAATATTACAAGCATAATTGTATTCTTGGTAAAGTCACGTAGAAGGGAAATAATAAAAATAAAACAATAAAATTCTCCTGACGTTTCGATTGCAACTCAAGCAATCATCATCAGGTGTGAAAAGCACAGCAAGAAAATAATTTTCCTTCTTACGCGACTTTACCGAAAGAACGAAGAATATGAATCCCTGCAGTCACGAAAGCTTCAAATCGAAATTTTAAATCATAATTGTTTTTGGGGAGCAGTGGCACAGTGGCTAGCACACCGCACTGAGAACCCAGCGAGCCGAGTTCGATCTCGGGTCCGTGGCTATCGGTGACGAGTGACATCCCCCTCACCCGCTTGGCGAACTCACGCCGACCAGTGTGTGAAGTATGGTCAAACAATCCCCACGTCCGACGGTTTGGGGAAGATTTCATCCAGCCGTAGATTGGTAAAGGATTGTAAATTATAAATGTTGTATTGGATTCAACTTTTGATACACAACTGAACCTTATATACAACTGAACCTTATCAATACTGTATTCGATTTATTCGATGCTGTTGTCAAGATTCAGACCGAACATCATCAGCCGTGATCAATCTCCCCAATCCGTCACCATCTATGATGGCCTCCTAATGCAACAATCACGCGCCATCTCTCTCTCCTGCACATGAACCCGACCTCTTGGCTACATCTCGGTGGTGGACAACATCTCGCTCGTGTTCTCTCCTTGGGCTGCTATTCTACTGCCATTTCCCACCGTGTCCGTCCAGTGCTCGCCGAGCTGCGTTGGCTTCCGCTTGCCTAACGAACACATTAGTGTAAGGTCGCACTCAATATACACGGAGTGCTTGCCACGGATGAACCACAATGCCTTGCTTAAATCGTCACGACAAAACACAAAGCATCACACAAACTCGGTCATCCTGGCAGCAGCGGCTTTTGGTTGGCCATCGAACAAAGACTGTCACCGCATCATCGCGCGCTTTCAGATGCGCTTCTGTGGCCGTCTGGAATGCTCTTCCTTCTGATGCCACTGAAGCTGTGCACTGTTAAATCTAGATTGAAAACTAATTTCTTTCGAACTGCTTTTTTCTGTTCAGTTTGTTGTCCTTCCCCCGCACCTCCGATTAGCACGGTTGGCTACGTACTGTGCAAAAGAAGTTCAACATACGTACATATTCATCCATCAGTGGCGACATCTTCCCTTCCCGTGACGTTTCGTGCCCAAGCCCACCGACTTAAAAGTCGATATGGTGTCCGTAACTTGCGATGTTCTCTGACCTATGCATTTCTCTGCCTGTGCGGACGCCTTCCCTGTGCTTTATTCTGCCAACTTTACACACCTTTGGTTCCATATCCTCTCTCTTGGTGTCCGCGTTCTCCCGATCCGTATGTCCAAGCAAGTGATGTGCACTCTGCGGGCACGTTGTTGGCAAGTTGCTCTTCATTGTCAAGCTCGGCTCTCTGAAAACACCTCCAATTATCCTCTCCTTTGTCTCTCTGTATTTTATAATTTTGAGCCGAGCCACCTAAAAACAAAAAACCCTCCTTAAACATCACCTCAACTTACCGCACGAGGCTTCCTACCCTCTCCACCACCTTTCCACGCACTCCCCCGCCTCCCCCAGCTGAAATGGTTATCGCAACTGCGAGAAAGAAACCTAACTTTGTATTCATGGAAAAAGAACAACACTGGCCAACACTTCTAAATTTACCTCCACGGTGGATAGGTTACAAGTACACCTTATTTTCCGAGTCAAGGCCGAGCGTAGGAGTAAGGATTGAGTTTCCACACGCACCTTGGGGCAGGTGCAGCTCGTTTGGCAGAGACTGCTACTGCCACCGCGCATCGAATACCGCGGTGTTGCTCCCAGCACGTGGAGCGAAACGTCGGGTGTCAAACACGCGGTGGTACAACCCAAATACGCATTGATGAGCTCCCCCCCCCTACACATACAGCCGCGTTTGCAAATTTGTAACTTTGAACCCAGATCCGTGTATCCTCGTTCAATTTTTATCCGCAATGTAATTGAGGGACTGTTGTTGTTGTTGTCTTGGTGTGGTCTGAGACTGTTGTTGTTTTGTCGATTTGCCCCAACCCTTGCATTCGGTGTCGACAAATCGCCAGGAATGTACGCACGTGTGCACTTTGTAGTCGTGTACTTGATTTCCGTTTAACGACTCGCTTACGTTTTCTCTATCTTGCGCTCGTGCCGTCTTTGACATATCGCTTGCTGATGTAACCCGGTGACCCCGTGCCCCGACCGGACATCGTGAGAAAGAGCTTCACAGATCATCGGATTCCTCCTGCAGTCTCAATAAAGATTGCGACTCCGTCCACATTGTGTTGTTACACCCATGGTCACACGCGCCGTATGCAACTGTCGGCAACTTGCTGCTGCCACCTAGTTGCATGCAACACGCCTGACCACGGGCATACCGGAATGTTGAGATACTCTTTATTACGACTGGAAAAAATAAGGAGTGTAAAGTCGTGCACTCTGGAACTACAACGATGTTTGAATGCGTGTATAACACTTTTTCCATTGTATGCCGGAGTGGATCCATGCATTTACATGTGGAAACGTTGAACTGAAACGTTAAAACAATGGCGGCTCTGCTCAAAGCGTTACCATGTTTACGCCCAGAAATTAGACAAACAATTCCGACACAATGGCACGACGAACAATTGCCCCTGCCAGCCTGCTATTGCTCAAAAACAAAAACTTAATCTGTTGTGGCTGCGCGTACGTGGGGGACATTATTGGCAAATTGCTACGAATTGACAGAGCATCCGCAGACACAAACACTCGACCCATTGGCAGAAGCGTCTGTGGGGCCGTGCAGCACAATAAGTCTGGGTTACGCACGTACACAAAGGGCCATTGTTTGTAGGAGGTATGATTCACGGCTTGGCAAAATAAAACAAGAAATATGTTTGAGAGAGAGAGAAAAAGCATGCAGCTTGTCCAAATATTGAAGTAGCCAATATAATAGTCGCGGTCTTTGTGTTCACATGACACGGGTGACCAACTTCGTTGCCTGCTGCTATGTTCATCGTGTTAATGGAAAGTGCGTGTGCACGTGTAAAGGACGGTTGAAATGCATCGAAAGGTTAGCGCACCGCCTTTCTCATATGAGCACTAATGTGTATTTGCAGGCAGCCCGGAGACAATTCCACATGTCCATGGTATTGGCCAGTCTTTCCTGTAGGATGTCTGCTCTTGACTTCCCACAAGGTGCAGCCCTGCAATTGCTTATTCATAGTGAATGCTGCCAGAAGGGCCTCTACTGCACGGAGCTAGAAAGAACTTCTCTCGAGGGTGTATTTGGCCTACTCCTCCACGCTGGCCAGATGTCTTGGAAAAGTTGGGAGCGCTCCCACTGGACATCGCCACGCGTGCGCTATCAGTCAGAATCAGAATCTTTCTTGGAGAAATCCGATGAGCTATGAAGCTCTTTTCCACAGATGTCCGATAGAAATCAAATGTGGTGTGCCCACTTATACTGCTGGGTGGACAGAGGTGGGGATGGGGGATTTAAGAAACGTATTCGTCTAAACACGTACGCTTTCGCGACCGATATTATCCATGAGAGTTGTTTTGGGTTAGTTCGCAGAAATATACGTGTCGTTAAACTTGTCACCAGCCGACACAGCCAATTAGTAAGATTTGTCACGTAAACATAACACGGCAATTCGTTACTAGCTCGGCACACCGTTGAAATGGACAGTAAACACACACGGCATTTACCATTCGACTCCAAAGTTTTGCCGGTAATTACAACCAGCCTCATCAAGCGACAGCCAGAGTTGTCGACGCTGAGGCCGCTTGTACCCGTTGGTTCCAGTGGCGAGCCAGGAGAAACTAGGAGAGTGCGCTCACCACAACACCCGCCACCCCTCTCTTGATTGACCCTCGGCAAAAAACCACGAGCCGAGTCACATCCCGACAACGACTAAAAAGTTGCAACACTTTGGTCGTGCGTGACGCACGCCGACCCCGCTCAGTGCAATTACCAATGCCGTCTTTGTGGCGTTCACTGCCTTGCGTGACGCATGCTGTTTTGGCGGTCGAACGCCGACTGCTCGTCTCCGGATTGCCGCCCACCACCGCTGCCCAAATGACTGCCGACACCCGACCGCCACCTTGCGTGCGGTCACTTATCAACTCTCGTCTTCTACCATCGCCCTGGCATTCGCTTCATCGGCGTCTGTTTAGGCACACCCAGAGTGGTGGACGTAGACACGCTGGTGTCCTGCTACCATTCGTGTTGGGCCTTGCAAGCCCGTGTTTAACTGCCGGTTACCCTCAGAAACCCCGGTGTTGCTTCAGGTTGAAACGTTACAAAAAGGGCCGGTTAACGTGTTTTGGCGTTCGGAAAAGTGCCTGTATATCATATCTTCATTTACCGTCACATTTCCGCCGCTGGTTCGTCTTGGTTTACTTTATCACCCATGTATTCAGCAGTGCGATCACAATAACAATACGATGTACTGAAACGCTTATACATAGATGACCTTTATAACAAGGTACGAGTCCACTCAGACCAAAATTCTCTTTTAAGAAAGACATGTTTATAGATAGAAAACAGTAATTCTCAGTGTATTAACAAAACACTCTTTGACATTTTCTAATCAACCTCCACTACTCAGTGGGGGGGGGGGGGCTTTATCCAGCAATCCATTAACAAAAGTTCACAAATTATGACATATTCATCTCATGTTTATATATATTTTGATTATCATATAACCGACTTGTTTTAACCGGATGTGCGCACGTGATCCGTTTTAAATCACTTCGATTCCAACGCTCTTTGTTCATCGACCGGGTCATTTGTCAATTCGTTCTCTGTCTCTCTGTCACACACCTCTTCCCTTAGTCTGCCGATGCCCACGGCGCAAGCATGGCGGACTCGCTCGGCGCGAACGTCAGCAACCTTCAGAAGAAGAAGCCATCATGGCTCACCCTGAAAATCCCTGCGACACAAGCGGACGCGGCACCGGCGACGCTCCAGGAACCCGGATCGGGCCAGGTCCCCCCCCCCCCCCGCGCTCCCGCGGGGGGGGGGGGCATTCCTCTAGACCAGTGGTTCCTTCTTAACCTGGGGTGCATGTTGCACCCCCTGGAGGTGCCAGATGCCCTTTCTGGGGGTTGTGAGACATGGCCAGATTCTTTTAGATGGTAAATAATTGAAAAAAAAATTAGGCACGGGCTCGTAAGTAACAACTTACTTTTCGATTTAAAGCTTTCGTGACTGCAGGGATTTCATCTTCTTGGTTCTTTCGGTAAAGGCAAGTAGAAGGGAAATAATAAAATAATTTAAAAATATATTTTAAAAATATTGTATTATGTTTTATTTTTCTTATTTTATTATTTCCTTTCTACGTGACTTTACCGAAAGAACCAAGAATATGAACAACTTACTTTGTTTCATCAAACCCTATGTGTTTATGAACATTATATATTGTTTTACAATTGAGAACCAAAGGGGTGCAAGGCTGCAGTAAAGGCCAAGAACCGCTGCTCTAGAGCCTTCCTGCTCCACCAAGAGGCCGACTTGCGTTTCACAATAACATGTTTGTTTTGGAATAATATTTGGACAAATCGTTGAGACACCGATTAATTTATTGATGGATTAATGACAGCCGCACTAATCGAAGTTGTGGGGGAAGGACAACAAACCAAACAGAAAAAGCAGTTCTAAAGAAATTAGTTTTCAATCTAGATGATTGCATAGTGCATAGCTCCATTGGCTTCCTAAAATCGGTAACAAGAGCGTTCCAGACGGTCGCAGAAGCGCATCTGAAAGCGAGCGATGCGGCGACGGCCGTCTTGTTCGGGGAGCTGGCTCAAAAGCCGCCGCTGTGGGGACGGATGCGGAGCCAACGCGATGGACGCGATGCGAGATGGGTGGATGTGCTTGCCGTTGTCGTTGGGCGACGACGATTACCGTCTGTTCACAGCCCTCGGGCGCGCGGCCCGTGTACCGCTGGAGCGTCAGCATGCCCGTGGAGTCGCACGGACCGCCCACCGGCACGGAGATGGGGAAACCCTCCTTCCAGCGGCAGGGCTCTGTGGCTCAATCAATCCGACGGTAAAAAAACAAAAACTCGCCCAACGTCCATTTTTCAGCAACGCTCCCCATGCATCATGCCCGAGTGTGAGGGCGCCGCCAATGCACACCGTGACTGCAGTGCAACTATATATGGACACACGCTTTCACCACATTTGGACATCGCTTTAAATCCTGAAAATCATTAAACTGAACAAATGCTTGGGGTTTTGCTTTTAGTAAGTCATGCAGGAAAGAGTTAAAATGTATCGGCCTGATTATTTATTTATACATCTCTGTGAGTGATGCTTCGCGTATTCTCTGTACAGTATAGCCTTATGCGCTTGGTTCATCGCGGAAGCTGTACTAAAAGCAAATAGTCTGCTGTGCATGCCGTATGATAAACACCGAAGCAATTACTCTCCTGTACACATGCTGAGCAAACACACACCGTATACGCTTTAGTTTCTAAATAACCCAGTGCTCGATGTTTTTAAAGACAGCGGTAACTTTTTACAGCCATTGTTAGAGATTCGGTTCTAAGTGATTTAGCCATTCAATTGCTTTGAGAGTTTTCAAGGCACTAATTTCTGCACTAAAACACACACACACACACTGCAGTATACACATTAAGTGTTGGAGAAATATCGATTCGTCTTACCGTTAACCCCACCCTGCACCCCAGCTATTGTGTATGGCCTGCTGAGGCAAGGGTCAGGATTTGAAGCGATTAAACTGAACTCAACTATTTTTATTGTACCAGGTAAGTCACGCTGAACTATCGAGCTCTTGTTTTCAGAAGCGCAAAAAGGAGTTTCTTATCATCACGTGGAAATGTATAGCAGCCAAATACTCAAGCATAGGTGGTCTTGTTTTTACGGTCTTGCTTTGATTGTTCGTTGGGGGTTTTTTCCATCTTGTTTATAAAGTCTTGCTCGACCTGTTAACCGAATCATAAGTTACCAATATCATTTCCGTCTAACTCTCAGTGCATAATCAATTCTCGCACACTGTTAAATGTAGACTTCGTTACGTGCCCAATACCTGTTGTAATATGTCAACCGTTCGGTTCATATCTTGTATAACAAGATGGGGGGGGGGGGAACATCTATTTCTTTACCTACTTAATATTGTGACTCCTTTTGGATGGTGGGTTTGCTAAGCTATTTGATCCAAATCTGTTCTTCCTCCTCCTCCCGCTCCTCTCCGTGTCCTGGTGCTACGGTCCCTGTCTTCCCTTCCGTGCTTCCGTTGTCCCAGCTTCACATTTTCCAAGAACCCTCCTCGTAACCGGGTTCAGTCGGTGCTTGAGAGGGGCCAGTTTGCCAACAGGCGTGTGGCACCCCATCCCAAGCGAGGCTCCACCCGATCACGGGACATGGTCAGGTATCTGTCTACCTTCGCGATTTCCTCTGCTCCGTTTTTTTCTTCACGCTCGGCCTCAAGTGTGATCGTATGGACCAATTAACCCTTTCCCGTTCAGAGACGGTCTGCAGGTTGCAGCTTGTGGGCGTCCCGTTCACCGCCGAATCTCGGAATGTGCGAGCCGTCAACGTAAATTTTGTTTAGAGAGGCGTAGCGCCGCTGTTTTTAAAAAGGCATTGTACTCACCGAAGAGAAATGTAGCGACACGACCGCACTCTACCATAGCTGGCGCCAAACTGTGCCACACAAACCGATGACGTACACGTACGTCATTGGAATGGGAAAGGGTTAATCGCACGCTTGCTGTATTGCTGACTTTGTAATCTATGACATGTGACATATTGCTTGACGTTGAGAAGTGTTGTTTTTTTCTAAGCACTCAAGAATACATTATTTGTAGATGCTGCGTTGGCAGTCATGCACAAATAACTCATCCGCTAAGAAGAAGGGCCATTTTCTGAAACGTCGTTTATTATTCTCGTAAAAAAACCTGTTGATCACTCGCCACAGAGCATGACGAGAAGCAGGAGAGCTGTGGCATGTCACCATTCCTCCACGCTGCTTTGCTGAGCTTAGTTTTTGTAAGTTTTAATTCCCCTTACGAAACTGAAATTTTCTTAAAACCGAATGCCTTTTGTTACATGATGCACATCCAATAAAAAAAACTTAAAACTAGATTCGAAGCTTTCGTGACTGCAGGAATTACTCTTTGGTTCTTTCGGTAAAGTCACGTAGATTTTATTTTCTACGTGAGTTTACCGAAAGAACCAAAGAGTATAAAAAACGTAGTTTCCACATCAACGCAATTCAGCCAATTTCTATTATTTGAGGATTCCTACCGCATTGTTTAGGTGGCAAGCCACCGACTGACAATGCGTTCAGTTTGAAAAGGACCTCACGATATTTTACAATAATTTTTAATTCAGCATTGTGCGCACTTTAAGAGTACCTGTTCACATAAGCGTAGGTACTATAGAGGTGCGCTTCACGTGCCAGCCCCATAGCGTGGGGGAACAGAGCCCCTGCCCGCCCCCCTCCACCACCCTTTCATATTTTTCTCGTTAGTTTGCCCAACAAAGCCACTTCTTCAGTGTTGCGTCGGGCCCGAGAGAACACTGTGGTGTCACCGACGACGGGAGTCCACTTGTCGTCTCGAGCAGCCGACATTGTGCCGCTCACTAAACTGTCGAGCCCCAAGGGTGGCATATTTTGGGTGAGCGTTCAAAGTTTGGCGGATTACCCAGATCAGCGCCTTGCAGCTTAGTGGTGCGCACGACAAGGCCACGTGAGGCAGAGAGCGGGGGACGAAGCGACACGCTTGCACAACGGCAATATATACGGGCACCCTCTGAAGGTAGAACCTGCTAGACTGCCTTTGAAAGCGCGTCATGTTTTTTCTAATTGTCCCATGAAAAAAAAACTGCGTTCAAGAGCTGCTTTGGGCTTTGACAATAGGCTAATTTTTTTTCATCCTCTTGTCAGAGTCCGGGTAGGATTTCCATCCTCGCTGTACACACGCGCGAACGCACACACACACACACACTTGCGCGCGCTCGCTCGCACGCGCTCGCACACAGACCCACACGCGCATCCGAATGCTCCTGCAGCTTTTATCACTTCCCCGACGGCACTTGAAACAAATTTAAATGCTAAATTAAGTCAAAGTCGTGCGTTTTTTTCACGGACTATTGACACCGACTCCTCACGCAGTGACAAGGTAGGCGGTTTTTAGTTTTACGTTTGTTGAATCAATGTTTTCCGATACACCACGCCAATTTAATGCATGTCACTTGGTATCAATATAGCAAGTAACCGTTTTTTCGTATCCACTTATCCTACTTGTAATACTTTTGACAGCTTCTTGTCATCTCTACTTTAGATTAACGAACCATTTTTTTATGATTATACATTAAAAAATGTGTTATGTGCCATTCACATAGTGCGCGAGATGGGTGTAAACGTGACACACCAGCCAATGCCAAGTTCGTACATATCATATCTTATAATATTTACAGCGCCAGTATGGTCCACCACTGCACACAGAGCAGCAGTTAAATCAAGTACAAGTAGCTGCGACTTATCAAGCAATACTGAAAAGCGCTAGAAACATTCAGAGTCAATTCCCGATGCCAGTGGTGGCTGACATACAAATGCTGGGCGGAATCCCTGGCTTGTAGCCGTAGCGTGTTGCAAACCACAAGCACGCACGCTTATCGTGACAGCCCAAGAAAAGAGAGGGAAGGGGGCGACTGAAGTTGCTAAACTGTGATGGTGTACTCCAGGAGGAATGTGTGGTATGGGTACCTTTGAGGATAAAAGCAAACAAGTTAATCGACTGCCTGCACAAACTACAGGCTTTAATGTCAAAGCTTTAACGCAGGTTGACCGCACATGCACTTTGATGTACAGCAGCCGTGTGATGCGCACGGTAAATAACACTCACCTGGTCAATAAGATTGGGGGGGGGGGTTTATTTACTGTGCTTAGCTGCTATGGAAACACCGGAATCGGCTTTGAGAATGCAGAAGAAATTGGTTGGAAAAAAAACGAATTCGGGTTGAGAATCTCCACCGGCGTGGAAGGTCTCGCCGGCCGTTTGCCTTTGAGGAGCGCCGCGCGTCCCGCCTCGTACGAGGAGCTCCATCGCGCCAAGGGAGAGCGGATCCGCGAGACCACGTGCGCGCTCTTGCGCCGTTCTTGTCAACGCCACACCGAGAACACCATTGTTCGCGATGCCGATGCTCTATTGAGGTCGACAGCGCGCAACATAACACTTTCCGACTGGTAAGTCTACCTTTTTTACATTCGTATTGGCATTTATTGCACGTTTGTACGTGTCTATTTATGAACAGATATATTCGGGGGGGGGGGGAGTGGTGGTGCGGCGGTTAGCGCGCTGCGCTACGAACCTGGCGAGCCAAGGTCGATTCCCGCTCACGGCCAACGCCAGTGACGATTGTCTGAATCGGTCCTGGGCCTCCCCTAGGTCGACTCAAACGAGTAGCTGGTGCGGTGTGTCAACATCCCCACTAGGGAGACAAAGGCAGCCGGGCGTGGTGCTGCCACCCACCCCCTCAGGCTTGATAGATGCTCGCTCACAGCACTTGCCCCAACAGTGTTCATTATATTGGCACAAAGTAAGAATTGCATGAAAAGCTTTTGTATTATAGTATTTAGTCAAGATGCTGTCAAAGCGTTTTGTGGAATTAGATTATAAGTATGATAGATATTCTTTGGGTTTTTTGGTAAAGTCACATAGATAGGTTCAAAGAAAATAACAAAAACCTACAACGTTTCGATCGCAACACAAGCATTCGAACGCTAGGTGTTGCGATCGAAACGTAGTTTTTTTTCAAAAAAATGTTTAACCTATCTACGTGACTTTACCGAAAGACTAAAAGAATATGAATTCCTGCAGTCACGAAAGCTTTAAGTCAAGTATGATAGATCTTAATAAAAATGACAGAACTTAAAATTATCGAAATATTGTATTGCCTCATATCAGATTTCTCATTGCAAGTGTTTATCGTGTGATCTTGCATATCTAACAAATCGTACAGTTATTTTTTTTTATATTACCAAAAAATGCCCTACTAGAATATACAATAGATAATAAACTGCCAAGACAAGCAATAGAAGCATTTAAGAAAGATTACAGTGTGCTCTGCACTGTGCTTGGGAGATGGCTATTGATCAATGTATTGATGACGACTAAAAGGTGAAACGTTAGACCAAGCAGATGCATCCTCTCTGGCCCAAACGTGACGCACAATTGAAAACCCAGGCTGCTCATGTCAAGTTACTCTGGTGATAAACAATTACAAACTGATAAAACACACATTCATTGTTATTACATTTTAAAGGGTGGCATTCTAACAATATTATTGAGAAGTTGTATTTATACATTCTACAGCTACCCACTTGACAACAAAAATGACTCGACTTATTAACCTGACCTTTTCCAAGTAAATTGCCCCCCTCTCATAACGACACGACTACAATGTTCAACAGATCCCAGCAATTGGAGCCACACAATTGTTCAACCCAGACTCCTGGTTAAACGTCTGTGTGAGCGTGCACATGCACGGGGAGTGGCAGTGTAGTGGTTGGTGCACTGCGCTACGATTAACTGGTCCTGGGCCTCCCCTAGGTCAACTTAGCCTAAAATGGGTACCTGGTGCGGTGCACTTACCAGCAGTAGGAAGGCGGCCGGGGGTGGTGCTACCCAACACCACAGCCCTAGCGCTCTCCCCAACAGTCTGGAGGCTATATGGAGCATCTTTTCCCTTACTCATTGGTTCTTTCGGTAAAGTCACGTAGGTGTAAAATAAAACAATAAATCACGACGTTTCGGGCGCAACACAAGCGTCCGTCATCAGGTGGGAAAGTGTGGTCTGCTGCTGAGGCAGACTGTTTTAAAAAGGTTTGAAATGGCTGTAGCCCAAGGGTCATAAAGAAGTGGCCGGGGCTAGTGATGTTAATGTGAGAAATTAGCATGTAACTGTAAGATAGGAGAGCGGCCCGTTGCTTTACAATCAACTGCCACAAGAGGTTTTTTGGATTAGATCGCGTCAATATAAATGTGTCGTTAAACCCGTCACCACTCGACACAGCTAATGAGTAAGGTTTGTCACGTAAATGAACCATATCAATCCATTACTAGTTCAGCACACCGGTGTGTTGGAGAGTGAACTCACATGCCGGTAATTAGAACAACCAGCCTCATCAGGCGACAGCCAGAGTTGTGGAGAATTCCTCCTGTTTTTTTTCTCGTCTTAAAGAGGAGTGGGTAAATGTGGATATCGTGGATCATATTTGGCTACGAAAGCTTACGTGTTAAAAATCGCGCGCCACAATTCCGCGAAACGCAACGGTGCCTAGCTTGGGTCGAGGCTGCACGACTCAAAGACACCCCCCCCACGCCCGCTCATCGGACCTGTCGCATGCACCCCCAGGGGCACGGCCGAGTGGTTTGGCGTGGGCCGCGACTGCGAGGCCGAGCAGCAGCGATGGCAGAGACGCACGCGCAGGCACTGCAGCCTGCACCTGGGCAAGCTCAAGCCGCAGTACCTGCGCGAGATGGAAATGCCCAGCCAGGACACCATCTCCCAAGCCAGCAATGAGACGCCGCAGCCCTTCTACCTCGGCATGCAGAGGGTAACTGTCGGTCGGCGCGCGGTAACTATTTAAAAAAAAAAGAAATAAAGTCCCCAAGTTTTTGCCGTGTGTGCCAAAAACAGCCGGCGTTCGTGCGGATTTATGAAGCCTTCAACGTCACCATGTTCTCAGTTGTTAAATGACCCAAGGAAGAAAGAAAAAAAAAATCACTCGTGCGCTGCCTATAAAAATGGGTTGCGGAAATTAAAGGGACAAATGCACGAGCGCGTTTGGCCATCGCGCTATGCAGGTGCGAACTGTGCGGCGACAGTGGACACGGTCTGTGAAAAAAAAAAAACACTCGCAGCGCAGCCACGTTGACAAACAGCCAAGTTCGCAATCCTTAATTATGGCACTGTCGCCATATTTTTTGATAGATTGGTTTATTTTTGTTGTGGGTGGGGGTTGGTGAGTTATATATTTTTTTGTTCTTCACCGCCGGCAGATCTATGACCCACTGGCACGTGGACGAGCCTACAGGGCCACGGATGACTTCTACGATGGAGTCAGCGTCCCGCGCACGCCGATCACGCCCGGCGCCGCCTCGATCTCCTCCTTCACCAGCTCTGTCGTCGGCCGCTCCTACGTGCGCCGCAAGCGGCAGTCGGTCGCCAAGATGAGCATCCGCGCCGCCACCGCCCTGGTCAAGGTGAGCGCCGGGTCGTTGCCCGCCCCCCCTCCCAACCACAGAAAATCCACGCCCGCAAAAAATACCACGAGGTGGCACGCAGCTCCGGTTGCGCGTGCAAGTCGCAGCTGCCCGAGCGCAGTCAAACCAATCGTCGTGATGTCGGTTTACAAGAGAATGCTATCGGAGAGGGGTTTTGTACGCGAAAATGTAAAATTAGAGGCCTGGAATGTTACGTGGCCAGCAACAGTCGGGGCTGCTGGAGGTGTAAACGTCACGGTGATCTCCTGCTGCTCCTCAAATGAGCATTGAGGCGGTGCCCATCTCCCATCTACCGCCCTGAGCCAGTGGTGGGAAATTCCACATTCCTATGGCGGGGGGTGAGATCAGAGTTAATATGTTGAGAGGAATAGCTAAGAGTTAATACTGTACATTTATTTATTTACTGCAACCTGGGAGACATGTGAGACTTGCGTGCCAGCTCTAGTAGTGCTCGTTCAGTGGCTTTGCTTGAGGGATTGGTTTGGGATCGGATGGCTCGTTCGTCGCTGCAGTTATCGGCCACGAACATTCTCAAAGCACGCCCTGAACTCTGGACAAGAACGGATCAAGCCACCCTGGCATTGACAAAAGTGACGCTTGGATTGAAAATTAAAAAAAACAGCGGTGATCGTAGGCCTGGGAGTGAGCAGGTTACAGGGATTCTTCAGCAACGCATAATTTTTAGAGAGCAAATGTATTTTGACACGGAGGCATCAAAGGAACGACTAACGTGCAGCGAGAGGACGTGCCACCAAAGAGACGGAGCTATGGAATCGGCTCGTGGCAGGTGCCAAGTGGGTTGTTATTATTATTTCGTAGGATTGTGGGAGACGACGGCGGACTGGGGAGGCCGTCAACGCGCACACCGAATTGCCACGGGCCGGTGACGGCGACGGAGCGTTTTGACGCTTTACGAACACTGCAATGTAGTGCGACCTCTCTTTCCAGAGACGATCTATCCGAGAGGGAACCTTGAGGCTGGGACCAATGCAGCGCTGCAGCTTCGTGCCCACGAGCTTCATGGACGACGACACTCTGGAACACGTGGAGGAGCTGGATACCTCCTTCTTTAACAGAGTGAGTTGCGACCCCCTTGCACAGAGAGCCCCGTGGCTCCACTTGGCTTTGGCTGGTGCACACAGCCGGGTCTATTTGACTAATGCACTCAGCAGTGTATTGTTAATGGATTTGTCTAATGGCATGCGTCATTTTGTGCACTGGCCAGTGAAGTGCGAAACATTTGTTGGACAATGACATCGTTGATTATTATTATTTTTTTTACAAAATAGTAAAATGCTGCTGTAGTGACAAATGGGATAAAAAACATTTAACTTTTTGGTCAATACTGCCACACTGCGTGATGACAAAATAGCGGTTGTTTTTATTGTTGGACTTCATGAAAATGAAAAATAAAACCGCCTTTAAAAGCGTGCGCGAGCAAGGCACAATGTCGAGTGGAGAGCCATGTACCGATCCACTTAAGAAAATAGCTTGTCACAATCTCCCGGAGGACAATGGCGCCGTCGACACAATGGCACCCCTCGTGACGTTCCTCTTGCCCGTCGCCGCCGCCGCTATCGACGGCACACTCCCAGGAAGCCGCCGTGCCGGAGGAGACGTCCGCCTACCTGGACGAGGTGTTTGAGTCGATCCCGGAGGCGGCCGTCTCAGCGGAGGACGAGGAGAAGGAGGAGGAGGAGGAGGCGTCACCCCCCCGGCCGGAGCCGCCCGACCTGTCGGGGATGCCCCTGCAGCGCGACGCGCTGGAGATGGCGCACTGCTTGCTGTGAGTCCCAACACGCTCGCACACAGACACACACCTGTACATACCACTCACACACACACACACCTGTACATACCACTCACACACACACACACCTGTACATACCACTCACACACACACACACCTGTACATACCACTCACACACACACACACCTGTACATACCACTCACACACAGACACACACACCTGTACATACCACTCACACACACACACACACCTGTACATACCACTCACACACACACACACACACACCTGTACATACCACTCACACAGACACACACCTGTACATACCACCCACACACAGACACACACCTGTACATACCACTCACACACACACACACCTGTCCATGCCACTCTCACACACACACACACACACACCTGTACATACCACTCACACACAGACACACAGACACACACACACCTGTACATACCACACACACACACCTGTACATACCACTCACACACACACAGACACACACACACCTGTACATACCACTCACACACACACACACCTGTACAAACCACTCTCACAGACACACACACACACACACCTGTACATACCACTCACACAGACACGCACACACACCTGTACATACCACTCGCACTTGTAGCGAATTGGCATGTTCTGTTTACGTGACAAACCTTACTCATTGGCTGTATCGAGTGGTGGCGGGTTTAACGACACATTTATATATTTACGCAATCTAACCCAAAAAAACCTGTATTATGGCAGTTAGCTATTGTTATAATCGTCTGTTTTTTTGTTGTAAATTATTATTATTGATCCAACCATGGGGGTGGGTGGGGGGGGGAGGTGTACAACTTCCGCGACACGCGAGTGGTGCGTAGCGGGATAGGCGGCTCGGACAGACAACGCGGACGTGCAGGGCCGCAGTGTCGTGCGTCAGATTTTTCGTATTTTAAAATTGAGCCCATCGTTTAGAATGAAGCACAGGTCGCAGATTCTGACTGTCACCACTCTCGACTTTGACGTGCGTTTTATTTACGGCGCGCACAAATGCCCAGATGCATTGAGTGATGCAGCATGCAGAGTTTCGGAGCGAAATAAATAAGGGTTACCGCACCGCATTTCACCGTGATGGACTCGTACGAGATTAGCACGTGGAATATTTCACATCCGGACCCTACCACTCGAGCGGTCTGCCGTCGGGATTTCGGTATCGTTGTCCAGCAGCCCAAGGAGGGAGCCTTAACCAACGTAACGTCCCACAGCGTTACGGCTCAAGGGCACTCCACAGTCTGAATGCGGTGAACAACTTCAAATAACTTCTTGGTTCTTTCGGTAAAGTCACATAGACCTGGTTTCACCTGAGGACAGCTGCTTGCGTTGTGGCCGAAACGTCGTGAGAATTGTATTTTATTATGTTTTATTTTTATTATTTTATTATTTCCCATCTACGTGACTTTACCGAAAGAACCAAGAAGATGAATCCTTGCAGTCACGAAAGCTTTAAATCGAAAGTTAGAGCTAGCACCGGGCCCCTATAAAACTTCACTTGGGCCCCGAGCGGATGCACGGGCTAGCAGAGCAAGCAAGACACGGAGGCTGATGCCACGCACCGTCCACCCGTCATGCCGCAGGCCGGAGAGAGGGTGGAGGAAGCCGAGTCCGGGTGGCACCACCGCCCAGCAGCAGCAGCAGCAGCAGGCGACGGCGGCGGGCACCCGCGTCCCTCTGCGGCAGGAGGTGATGAGCACTTGCGTGCAGCGGCGGCGGGGCAAGCGCATCCCTCGGCTGGTGCACGAGCTGGCGTTCGTGCGCGAGAAGCGGCCGTACGGCCTGGGCATGGTGGGCCGGCTCACCAACCGCACGTACCGCAAGCGCATCGACAGCGTGACCAAGCAGCGGCTGGAGGAGCTGGACGACCACAGGTGTGCGCCTGCGTGCGGGCACCGCCGATACTTCTGCTCCGCGTGCCACAGCAGAATTTGGTGCCACTAGGAGGTGACATTTTAACGGATTGGCGGTACACCGGTGTGCGATGAATCAAATTTAAACGCAGAAAAAAATGTTTTCCCGCGATTTGCAAAATCTGGTCACGCGATGCCAAAGCAGTCGGAAGACGAATGGGAGTGTCGGTTAAAATTTGTATTGTAGACTCCCACCGAGGACCATTGTTATGCCGTACCGGTGTACTGCCAATACGTACATTTAGCGATGCACCGGGAGTGGAAGTGTGCCCCACATCCGAACTGGTACACCATTCTGGCACTTCCCAGAACGGCCAACGGCATTTTCCCGACACCACGGCATTTTCTGAACGCGGCATGCAGGGTGAAGAGGTTTTCATGCTGGCACTGCTACGTGTCCATTTAGAACACTGGAGATACCAGTTGTTGTATGCGACTAATGAAAGCGAGTAGTGGGATAAAAAGCTTAGAGGGCAAATACAGGCAGAGCTCGATTATGTCACTACATGGCAGTTTCTGTACAGTGCTGCTTATCAAAGTGTTTGAGAGTGCAGTTTGCTTGTATTGGCCACTCAAAGATGTTAATTGTGCTGTGGCTGCCACCTGCAATGTATATTAGAGAAAAATACAAACGAGAGCCATGGTTTTAACCATAACATTTTATTTTATATATTCGTGTGCGCGCACGTCACGTCTTGCAGGCCTTACTTCACGTACTGGATTACGTTTGTGCACATCTTGATCACCATCCTGGCCGTGTGCATCTATGGGATTGCTCCCGTCGGCTTTGTACAGCACGAGACGTCTGGCACGGTGAGACGACCTCTCCGTTTCCGTTACCCCTTTATCGTTAACGTTATTTCTTCTCGTTTACCCTCGGGGAAAGCCTCACCGTGTCTCAGGAGGCCCCTGTGCGAGTAGGGCCTCCAATAATTGCTATGCATATTCCAGAGGAGTATAATTTGCTATAGGATTATGTGCGTACTAGGAGGCACGATTGATTTCACCACCCCACACAGTATTTAATGTCTCACGAGCGTTTGAACATCTTAACACCAGTTTTATTGCCAGAAAGGGGAAAACCTGTTATTATTTTTCAAACTTTGATACTGCCAAAAACGTCCCATAGAGAGTGGTATTTTTTGTTAATCACCCTGTATTCTGCTGTCTTCTTCAACTACACAAACGCTGTTGAGCGGTCAACACGGCAGCGTTGCCAGTGTTAACAATGTATTTGTGTGCGTGCTTTAACTGGAATTGTATTTCACCACTTGCAGATTCTCACGCACAAAGGAATATATGACAGCGCTACGTATCTGCAGCATGAAAACTTTTGGATTGGCCCAAATTCGGTAAGACGCGATGATGAAAAATTTACTTTGCTAATTATTTATGGGCTCGTGTTAAGATGCTCATGGGCGTTTTGACTGAAACAATTGAGGAAGCCTCACCAGCCTGCTGAAATGGAAGAGGGACCCTGTGCCGGTGACATGACCCAAATGTTAAAATGTTACGTTATTACTGCATCCGCAAATTGGATTGCGACTTTAATCCACAGACCAAAACCCTGGATATATTTTTCAGGCAGCGTAGGTCGATCAAAACTGCAGTTTACTGTTATAAAAAAAATAACAATTCCACCAGATCTCGGTACAATTCAATTCCTGCCAACCGCACAATGGGTGTGAATTCCTGGCAGTCCCGATCAAATTTAGGACGTGGTAACTGAGAAAATGACTTTTTTGGGAAATACCGCATAGCAACATCGCCCCTGTACTGGCACGCGAATACCCATTTGCAGACCAATGCTGCGTATGGCTCGTACCGCACAGGGATAGCCGACACTGGGGGTCCCCCCCCTCCTTGGCTAGACAGCAGCAGGGCATCGGAATGGTCGAGACTAGACGTGGTTGTCAGGGCACTTGGAGTTGCGGCGGCGACACCACAATTAAAAATCTTTCTCATAAAAAAAAACGCCCCATACATTGAAATCTCGTCCCGTTCTTTCCGACGTGCCCAGGAGTCTCTCATCCACCTGGGAGCAAAGTTCTCCCCGTGCATGAGGCAGGACATGCAGGTGTTCAATCTGATCAAGCGGGCGCAAGCGACGGAGCGCGAGTCCGGGTGCTGCGTCCGCAACGACGGCTCGGGATGCGTGCAGACGTCGCGCAAGGACTGCTCCGTACGTGTGACGCAGGGCAGAGGGGGGGTCACGGGACGTCAGCGCAAAAACGCACGGTCGCTTAAAAACCACCAACTACTGCGTTAGGTTTTTCGCGGTTGCGCTGCTGTTTTGTATCGCTTGGCACGATGCCCGACGTTTCGCGCCACATGCTGGGAGGGGGGGGGGGTCGCGGAGAACGTTCCTGAAGAAGCTACCAGTCGGTGAAGCGAAACAGACGTAACCAAACAACACGGCGGACCAACTTGTACACATCAGAGAGCTATTGGTTACACCTCTTTGCAATATTCGCCCCAAACCGGTTTGCGAAAGGGGAGCAGTATCTGTGGTATCAGCTTCGAGTAAATGTTCTCATTAGGTGAAATGCAAAGCAGCGTTTCTTGAACATTTCCAGGGGTTTAAATGGACTGTACATATATTTAATAGATTGAAATATATATTGTTTTTTTCAACCAAGAATGATTTCAATTTACGTACTTAAGTTTTTTTCACATGATTATTGCAGGAATCGCTGTCAACGTGGATCAAGTGGCCAGAAAACGATTCTCCCTCGCTCGGAGAAGTGGCCAGAACATCTGGGGCAGTTTGTGGGCAGGACCCAAGGCAAGTAAAAAAAAAAATGACGGTTGTACCCACAATAGTAAAAAAACGCATTAGTTTTCGTCATCGCGATAAGCGAAATTAAAAATCGTCTCTCCCCCTTTTGTTGCACAGAATTTGCGAAGAGCCGGCTTCGGTGCCACCTCACGAGTGGCCGGATAACATCACAAAGTGGCCGGTAAAATCCTCCTCAAGTGTTTCCCCCGACACAAGCATCGCAGTGTTCTTTTGTTTCACAAAAATAACTTCTTGGTTTAAAAAAAAGTTCATTTGTATTGCCGGTTCTATTTTAAACAAAAAGCTTCAATTCTCCGTTTTTTTTCTTCTTTCAGATTTGCACAAAAGTGGCCCTGGGAAACTTCACCAGTTTCGCACACATGGATTGCGACGTCACTGGACACCCATGCTGCATTGGTACCAAAGGACGGTCAGCGATGCATTCAGCTCTCAATTTCAGTCGCGTTCGTCTTCCGCCCTTCGTGTGGCATTTAAAAAAGCAACCAACAGAGCATTACAACCGTATGCAAAGATTCGCAATCCGTTCGATGTCATCACGAGTTCCTCCATGTATAGCATGTGTATCTCCTGTATAAGCGTATGACGGGCAGTGCGCTGTTTGGGATGAACGGATAGGACTTCGGCCGTGCTCACAACAAGGCCACCATTTAATTCACCGTTGTTGGAACGTGATTAAGCGCAGCCTTCAATTGCAGACTGAAGCCAGCCAATTCCTGCGCCCCCCCCCCCCCCCCCCCCCCTCAATTAATAGATACACGGCTCAGTAATGTCCTTGCTCCTGTTCTTGCAACCGTGCACATGGAGGCTCATCTTGAAATCGTCAGATTTGTAAACTCGCCACACCGGCAATGTGCCATCTACTGTGCATTAATCAAATCGCAATAATTTTGCATTCTTGGACACAGATGTGAAATTACATCAAGGGAGTACTGCGACTTCATGAACGGCTACTTTCATGAAAAAGCAGCCTTGTGCTCGCAGGTACCAAGCAAAACACACTGCAATGATGTACCATCATCCATACCATATGAACAATGCAAATTAATCATTCGCCGCTGGGTTTTTCGGGTGGTACCTTGCGTTGTGGCACGTCTGACGTTTTACTCCACTTGCTGGGAGGTGACTTCAGTTACTGAAGATCAGACTGGCTCGACAGCTTTACTCGCTGCGATTAGTGCAACTGTGCACAGAGCACATCAAGGTTGATGAAGTCGTTTCTGGAGCTCGCCAGCTGATGGGGTAAAACGCCGGATATGCCGAACGCCACACCGTACAACCCAAAAAGCCATCGGAGACCACAACAACAACCTATGCAGGAATGTGAATTAATCATCGCTCTGTGGGTGGCACGGCACACACGCGTGCCTGTGGTCCCAGGTGTACTGCATGCACGATGTGTGTGGCTTGCTGCCCTTCCTCAACCCGGAGGTGCCTGATCAGTTCTACCGCTTGTGGCTGTCGCTCTTCCTACATGCTGGGTGAGCTGGAATGCCCTGCGCGCGCACACACACCACACATCAATGAGCATAACGATCACGTGAACTCCGGTCATCCTCGCAGCGGTGACTTTTGGCTTGCCATCGAAGGAAGCCTGCCACTGCACACGTTTTTAGATGTGCTTCTGCGGCCGTCTGGAATGCTCTTCCTTCCGACATTTTGAAAGCACTGGGAGCCATGCACATTTAAATCTGGATTGAAAACGGATTTATTTAGGACTGCTTTGTGTTTATAGTGTGTTGTCCTTCCCCGCTCACCTCCGATTAGCACGGTTGGCTACGTACGGTGCGAAAGAAGTCCAGACACACACACAATATAGCTCATCTGCTGCCGGATTAAGGCCAGAAAACAAACGCTGTGCTATGGACATGCGGTGCACGCAGCTGGGCGTCGCATCTCTGGGCTACTTGCAGCGTGCCAACTCGCACATGCTCCAGCCCAAACGTTTGCACCACTAATCTACCTCCAACAAATTCCCCCGCTCACGCAAGCGATAGAGCGATTGGATTTCGGTCATTGCCACTATGGGGGTCCATTAAAGGGGCCAATCCAAAACCTGGCAAAGACCCGCCAGTCTAGCCTACACAACCTGTTGGGGTAAGAGCTGTTAGCTCGCATCTATGAAGTCCGGCAGTGGCAATGTTTACACTGCACCAGGTACTCATTTGAGGCAGAGTTAATCTAGGCGAGGGCCAGAACCGGTTTGGATAAGTCGCCCGAGGTGGCGGCCGTGAGTGGTAATCTGAAGTCGGGTTACGGCATTCGTAGCGAAACGCCTTGCCACCGCTCTGGAACCACCACCACGCGAAAAATCACTAAAAACACACGGGGATGCAGTGCGAGCACTCGGCGATGCGAAATAAAAACCCGGAAGTGGTAACACCAACTCGTTTCTTGCCGTGCCTTCTGCGACCTTCCCTGTGCAGGATACTGCACTGCCTACTCTCGGTCTGCTTCCAAATGACCGTTTTGCGGGACCTCGAGAAGCTGGCAGGGTGGCTGCGCATATCCATAATCTACCTCCTCAGTGGAATCACGGGCAACTTGGCCTCGGCCATTTTCCTGCCGTACAGGGCCGAGGTATGGAACTGCATCCCACGCGTGCGTGTGAAAATGAATTTTATTTTCAAAGGAATGTTCACAGACCAGGCCATGACTGTTTGAACGTGCCATAGGCCGCAGACAATAACGCCGCATTGTGATTAATGTGTACTTCTTAAAAGGACATGAATTAACGTGACAGAATGACAAAGGGTGAGCTGTAGTAACACGTCAGACAGATTGCAGCCACTAAAGATTCTTAACATTAGCACCAACATAGGGAAGCACCTCGGCGTTAAATGTGTAAAGACCATGGCACTGTGAATCCACTCCATGTGCTATACCCCTGTATATACGGCTGTGTGTACAGAGGGAGAGCGATGGGCACACGATTTCATAAAACGTGGCATTGTTTTAACTGCTGCTCCAGATCAAATGTAACCATTGACCCCACAATAGAAAGCACGTGCTTGCCGACCCTTGTACCATGGGGGGCAGCAGTCAAGCAAGGGGGTGTGGTCTGTACATAGAAAACGACGTCTCACCCACCAGACCTCTCCTTGTAGGTGGGACCAGCCGGCTCGCAGTTTGGAATCCTGGCGTGCCTCTTCGTGGAGCTGCTGCAGAGTTGGCAGGTGCTGGCTCGGCCGTGGCGGGCGCTCGCCAAGCTCCTGGGCATCGTCCTGTTCCTCTTCGCATTCGGCATGCTGCCCTGGGTCGACAACTTTGCGCACTTCTTTGGCTTCCTCGGCGGGCTCATGCTGTCCTTCGCCTTCCTGCCCTACGTGACGTTCGGGCGGCTGGACAAGTGCCGCAAGCGCCTCCAGATCATGGCGTCCTTGCTGGTGTTTGTGGGCCTGTCGGCTGCCCTGGTGGTGTGGTTCTACGTCTACCCCATCACCTGCTCCTGGTGCGAATACCTCACCTGCATTCCCTTCACGGAAGAATTCTGTGAAAAATACGACCTGGATCCAAACCTTCACGGGGTGTGAAATGTTTCACCCTTTTGCACTCTTTAAAAAAAAATAAACGAAATGACTTAAGCAGAACCCAAAAAAGTTTATAAATCACACGAAGGGCTTTGGATAGCATTTATCGATGCCTAAAGCTGGTGCTGCTTCTGTTCAAAATACACAAACGTGAAACCGTTCCATCAATAACACCACAAGTGTTATTTAGTCGAATAGTTTATTTGCAGCCTTAGAAGTGCCAAAAACAGATGGATTTTGCCAGATTGCAATCGATCTAAAAAATACCACCCTTCTGCTTTGCTGTCAAGACTGCCTTTCCAAAAACAAATCCAAACTCTTGTTATAGGACTGCATTATTTTTTAGCACGACAGAACACACCCAAGTTGTTGGTCAGATCCAATTCCAGAACGCCACTTGATGTGCAAGACAGTTGAAGCCCTTCCCCCCTCCCCACCATTGACGTTGCAAACCAAATGAAACTCATACCAAGGTGGAATCATTAATCCCTTCGGGGCGACAAAGGTCACAATGTCATGGATCGATGGATGTTATCATTATGCAGATAAGATGGGGATTCTACCAAATGAAAGCTATCAGGAATGCACCAATCACACCTGGGCCAGTAGCATAGGATGGATAAGTACATACCTTGCAGCAAGTGGCCCCAGCAGCATGGATACAAAAAATGGTTGGCGTTTCGTTTCTCGAGTCCTTCAGCATTTCAGACCGTAATGGAGTATTTACTGCACACAATATTTGGCTTAACCAAGACCAAAGAGATCCAAAACTGCCACCTGCTGGATGCACAGTAGGTCGTCGTCAAGCACAAGCACATTCGGCAGATCAACCCTGCGTGTGCACGGTTTTGGGTTGCTGCCACATTGCGTTCGGCATGTCCGACGTTCTGCTCCGTGTCCAGGGGAGGAGCGTCTTCAGGAACTACTGCCCGGTCATGGGGAAACCGCAAACTCCAACCCTTGGCAAAACCCGTTGGGGAGAGCTGCAACAGCACAACTTGCAACAAAAAAACACAAGGGCTTTTGTTTGACCGTTTGTATCGGTGGAAAACATAAAATCGCTTGCGGTCACTGCTTATGGCAACCTGCACATCGTGAACGGTTGGGTTTAATGTTACCGAGTAATTGTTTTATAATGCTGTAAATGGAATTGACTTCCAAATGACAATGTAATGTTTGTGTGCAAACCTTTAGCTTTATAGTGCCTTGCTGCAAAACCCACATTTTAGGGACCAATTGAGAAGCCCTTACGACAGCCTTATTTAATTTTATCTGCCACTATTTTACACGTGGAATTTTTGTAAGATGACCTTTGAAACTGTAGTGTTTTAACTACGTAAAATGGCACATACCAAGGGAGATAAGCAGCAGTGTTGAAATGCAATCAATTTTTTTAAATGCATTGCTTATTTATTTATGTTACAATCATTAAAATGCTGTATTGCAAGAAATCCCGATGGTGTTGATTTTTTGGCATTCATAATTTTACACAGCAAGTCTGACGTTTCAGCCCACTAGACCTTCGGTTGAGGTTTATTAGTCTGCGCACACTGGGTTCCTTTGAATTGACCTGCGTCCATGAACAGAAACAGAGGCACACTGCTGGTACAAAAGACGTTACACAAAGCAGAGTTGGAGAGCAATTTGGCACCACCAGAAATCAAAAACCACCACGCGGAAATGAAAGGATTCAAGCGTACACCTCATCATGCGCCTCATTTTATTTTCTCATGCACGGGAAAAAGACGCGACCAGAGTTCAACTTAATCACGCACACGGCAAGCACGAGCAGAGCGGTGGCACACGCAGCCACAACCATCATAGCGGGCGTGTCGAAATGCGCCATCCCTGGGGAGAGAGAGAGAATCTGATGCGTGTGCTTGGTGATGGAGAAGTACAAACAACAAGCACTTCACAATTCAGTAGTAATGAATGTACACCCCCCCTCCCACCCAAATAAATATGACAACATTTCCAGCAATGGACCCGTTTGGGCAACAGTCCTTGCTAGCAGCTGGCCTCTGCTTGTTTTTAAGGATGTCCCAAAAAGTTATATTCTCAAATAAAACCTCTTTCAGGGAATTGCTGGATGGAGTTTTTGGAACGAGATATTTCAGCCTAAAATGGAAATGCCAGATGGTGGGTGGCCGTGCCTTCGCATCTGCAACTCGCAGGGGTGGAATGCACTCCCACCCCCTCCTCCCATAAATTGTCAACTTAAGTCCCTTCCACTATTTAAGGCCCATTTAAAAACAAACTTAGTTTACTCCGGGGCTTTACGAGGTCGACTTTTGTACAGGTGTGCACTGCTACTGTGCATCTTGCGAGAATCCATGTTCTTCCTAAAATAATATCATGCCCTCGTGGTGTACATTGGAGACGCAGTTTCGCGTGAATGACACCGCTTATTAAAAACCAAATAGTGTAAAAAGGTGCAATGACAAGAAGAACGACTAGGCAACATTGTTTGGACACGGTATGAATGGAAACCAAAGAGTGAAGTCCCCAGCGCACGACGACTCGCCTTCCAGCGCAGGAGTCTCGTCACGCCACCTCACGAGGGGACCACGGGTGAGCAGGTAGACCGGCGTGGACACAGACGAGATGCTGCTGCTCCTCCGTCGCGGCTGCTGCTGCGGCACGCAGCCCCTCCAGCACCTCGAGTCCAGCTCCGTTGTCTTGCACACCAACATGTAGCAGTGGACGTACAACTTCAGTGTGCGGGAGGGGGGAGTGGAGACAGTAGGGGAGGATTAGCGGCCATGTACATAGAGATGGCGTAACGATGCGCCAATTTCACCGGTAACTTGCACACACATCTCCGCCCCAATAGGACTCACGTGGTGTGCGTTTGCCATTGTGAAGGAAAAAGCCTTGAAACTGAAGCGCTGCATAGTCCGGCTGGCCGTGTGGTTGTGGACGCTCGTGTCGAGGCACCTGGGGTCGAGATTAAAAAAAACGTCCATGCAGTAGGGGAATCGGGCTCAAGTGCGGCTCTAAAGCTCCAAGCAGTACCCATGAAATGGAATGCAGGACAGTTCCAGGAGTGGTGCCGGCCACATCAACTGCTTGTAACAAATAGCAAAGTGCAGGGGCCGCTTCTTGCCGTCGTGCAGCGACCGAAGCGTGTTCACGTTGTGCGACGCGTGCGATGATTGGCGGCATCATGTCTGACGTTTTTACTCCGTTTGCTAGGCGCATCTTCAGGAATTTTGCGCAAAACGTCAGAAAATCGCGCCTGAGACAAGCAGTATAATCGAGACGTTATCTTAAATATTGGCACAAGCCAATAGAGATCATTCATGCATGATAGCTGGTCGAGTAGGACAGGTATTGGGCCCAACTGACATTTAACATTATTATTAGAAACTCCAAGTTGGGTTACTAAACAAATTCCATATGTATCAATTTACATCCAGTCAGGCGGTGGCAATCCAAATTTTAGGAGCTCAATCGCCAAGGAGCTAAAACAACCCAAGCAGCACGGTGAAGCACAAACAAACCGACATGGGCAAAGTGGAAAGACATTCATCGAGCAGCGGATCGATGGAGGGTCATCACCATCAGATTGACAGGCCGGGATGCCGCCATAGGTGTAACTGCCTGTACGATGTCGAATGTGCAGGTTGTCTCCCAAGCATGCCAGTTTAAGCAGTGGGCACGTCTTCCTATGCACCCAGCGGAGAGAGACGCATCGGGAGGTTGCGTTCAGCGTGTGTATGTTGAACGTCTTTCGCATTGTACGTAGTCAACCATGCTAAATCATGTGAGGGGGTGGGGCAACTAAACTAAATAAAATAAAGCAGTGTCTTTATCTAGACGATTTAAAAGTGCACGGCTCCAATAGCTTCCTAATCAAATTGGAAGAGCGTTCCAGACGGGCTACAGACGCTCCTATCAAAAGTGCACGCAATGTGGTGACCAGCATATTCTTTGTTCGACAGCCGGCTAAACAGCCCGCTGCTGCGAGGACGGGGCAACAAGCGTCTGGCCAGTTTTGAAGGGAAGGCGACCATCACCCCCCCCCCCCCCCCCCCCAAAGAGTCTCCGTCGAGCGCCTTCAAGTGAAGGGGCTCCTCCCTCCTGCCATCGGCGAGAAGCCGGCCACACAACTTTTACGGCTTAAAAAAGTTCACGTGCAAAAAAACTACATTTCCAACTCACCCTTCAGAGATGAGGTAGTGCTTTACCGAGTCCTGGGAGCTGCTGGTGGACGTAGCGTAGCAGTCTATGGTGAAAAGCGCGAGGTCAAGGGAGCTTTTGATCGACACCTGAAGGTACAAGTATTGGCCCAGTGACACGCTCAGTGGGTACTGGCTGGGAGAAAAAGCCTCCGTAAACTGTGCATCCGTGTAGAAATCCATCTTCAGATCCAGGCGTGCATAAGCGATCTGTTCCAAGGACATTTTAGACCAATTCGCCTTGAAGACACCTTGACTCAGCAACTTGAACCTTGGAATTTTGCATCTGCAAGAAAAAAAAGCACTCAATTTGGATTCAAATCAGTCTTACATATTACCCCAACCCCACCTGTGATGTGGTGAACGCTCACATTGCGTTGACGAGGATGTTGATGTAGTCGTACATCACAACCATGCTGCTATCGGCAGTCGCAAGGGTTACAGTTTGTGTGAACACAAAGTCACTTTCCTTTTCCTGCAAAAGAAAAAGACGCTTTAAAACAAATGCCACCGATCTCTTTACAACACAAAAACAGAAATTCCAGCCCAAATGGAGATTATGCCAAGGAAAAAAAAAAAATGTCAGGACATAGGTGGCAGAATGGACCCCATTTCCAAATCACAAGCCCAAGTTCAATCCTGCCTTGGCCAGAGTAGACGCAGGAAAACATTAACCAATCACAAAGTTAGTAACAGGCCCACGAGATACCCACTTGGCAAGTTAACCGTTGTTCGTCGTCCTTTGTGGCTTTGTGCCTCGCAGTGGCCAGATGACTCAAGGTCAAGTAGAGCACAGGGGCAGCACTGCCAATAGCCTGGGGTTCCAGGCAACTTGGTAAAAAAAGGGGTGGTTCAAGTGTAGTAAGCTAACAAAAGTCTCAGCCTTCAAAGGGCCACCAAAAAAAATCCAATAAAGTGGGGATTTGGTTTTGCGTGTATTTTTTTACAAGTTTCAGAACGTGCACTGGAAGTAGTTTGTTGTATTTGTTCTCTACAAACGGGTTGAATTGTGGCGCTAAAATGATCCAAATGGACATCTTTGTCTCTCGGCAGTGCAGGCTGCGGTGGCAAATACTAGTTTAAAAATTGGGAAAATGGAACATTTTAAACATTTGCTACCATCACGAGCAATATAATTTTACTTTTGGCAGAGTACCACTAAAAGAAAAGCCTGGCAAACGGATCATTGACCAAGGAGAAAATCTCACAAATCGAACAGCATGCCCATTACGAGCACTCCACACGTGAGGAGCACATTCCCCAATTCGTCAAAACGCAGCCGAGGGAACCCTCCCAACGTGCAAACCTCAAAGTCGGTCCCGCAACCGGCGAGCGAGACGTTGAATGTGACGAACTTCCCGTCGTCCCACAGCGCGCAGCCCGCCGCCTGCGTGCGCAGCCTGAGCGAGGAGGCGCCGAGTCCCAGGAGGACGTCCCTCGGGATCCTGGCGACCATTCGCTCATCGCGGCACTCCACCTCCATGCGGCCATCTGGGGAGGGGTGGGGGAACCGCGCCGTGTCAGAGCACGTGCACCACGTGGTCCCCCCCCCCCCCACGTGCCAGTGATGTTTCCAGGGTTTTTTGTTTGCCATCTCCGAATAGCGGTACGCACTCCACGTGCGTGCTACAAAAAATGGAGGCGGTCGTTGGAATTGAGACCAAGAAGTTTATATTCAGAAGGCGGCAGTGGCAAAAAAAAGTCCCGGATTATTTTGACGAACGAAGTAGCCCGAGTGAAGGGTGGCCAAAAAACGCACAAGCATCACAAATGTGCATACAAAGGGGAGGAGGTGCATCATCGTTTGTCAATCAACATTATATTACTAGGGCTGAATTTAAGCCAAAGCGAAAACTTAAATTTGAATATTGATTTTATTGTTAATTTATTGGGGCTGGTTGAAAGGCATAAAGTGACACTCGAGACGAAGGTTTGTTCACAATTGGAGACCCGCAGGTCACAAGACCCCTCTCCACAGCTATCAGAATGTGAAATATCCACCAGCACTGGATCCAGGGCTGCAGTATAGCACGTACTGCCCTCAATGCTCATGAGCGGGAAACCGACTCGATGCATAGGACAGTCGACTTGCCCTGCTCGCATCGGTAAGCCCCATCGGAGAATCTGCACTGCGACGCAGCGCAGGCGGTGGGTGCGCTGGTCAGAGTCCGGTTGCGCTGGCACGTGTAGAGCAGAGAGCAGTTGAAGTTGTAAAACTCCGCGTTTATCTGTTCACGGATGCAGTCAATGCAAGAAGGGTAACATTGTCAACTAACTCCAAACCCAGGCACACAAACCACCATCTCTGCAGTGAAAGATTCACGAAGAGTAGAACGCTACCATCTCCTGGCTACACCACAATCCAAATACTAACACCGGGATCAAATTCGCTTCTAGCTTGGTGAAATCTGACAAGACTGGTCCACATGGCAAGAGCCTCGGCCAAGACATAAAACACCACAAGGAGGTTCAAAAATTCATAGAGTGCCCTCCTCGCGTTGCATTAGTTCCACTCCGTGGGGGCGAATTCCTCGGGGTGGGAAATTGAGCCATATGTAGCCAACCGTGCTAAAACTGGTGGTGCAGGGGTAGTGGTAGTAGTAGTCACCCCCCCCCCCCCCCCCCGGTTAACGAGAGCGGCATCAACCACGTTCGGCGCGAGTCGTGCACCGGGTGGTAAAAGAAGCCCCCGCCGCTGCTCTCCTCGACACAGCCGCAGTCCTCATGCGCGACACATTCGCCGTCGTGCTTGAAGTAGCCCACGTGGCACTGGCAGCCCTCGACGCAGGGCCAGTCGCAGACCACCTCCTCGTCAGCCGTGGCGCACGAGGGGGGACACATCTGGGCACACAGCGTGTACTGGCTGTGGGGCGGGCACGCGAGCTCTGCAAACGGCGGAACACAACACGCAGAATGTTGGAACAAATAAAACGCCCCGTTAAAAACCTCCAGGGTCCTGAAGTGTACAAGCTGCCATGGTCTGGCGTGCCCCATGATGGAGCTTACCGCACCCTACATTTATTTAGAAATCACCCCAACTTCGGACGAGTTCGATAGGTGCCGTCTAAAGCAACATTATCATTACGTTTGTCCTTCCCCCGCACCTCCGATAAGCACAATTGGCGATGTAGGGTGCGAAAGAAGTTAATACATACCACAATGTGAATGAACTAAACTTTCACCACATAAGGCTCACTGAGCAAGTGCTTTTCATAAGCAACACGTGATAGCTCAAGTGGCGTATCGGTATCGCGTGTAAATTCAGAGCAGCCGAATATGAATAGGAAAAACCCTCGAGCAAAAATCCACATGACCAAGGGGAGAACATGCAAATGTCATATACCACAACATGTTTACAGTAGCAAGCGTCAGCGTCGGGATCAAGCCCCACGACCTCCAACAAATCGGTGCGTCGCCGCTCACCGCAACGAGCGGCCGCCCGCCACTCGCCGACGTAGACGGAGACCTCGCGACACAGCGCGTGATAGTCGTGCAGCAGGGCGCACGCCGCCGTGGGCTCGTGGCCGCCCGGCAGGGCCGCGTCGGCCACGCAGCTCTGGAACCACCAGGCAGGGGAGCGCACCGCGTGGCAGGCGGCGAATGGCCCCGTCGGGTTGGTCAGCACCCAGCAGGCCCCGCTGCTTGCGGCCGGAGCCGCCCACTGGGGCGTCGTGCCCAACGCCGCAGAGTTCCTCAGATCACAGCTGCAACAGCGACAACGTGGTAGGACACCCCCCCCCC
>CM025639.2:1065451-1089536 GCA_014621495.2 Entosphenus tridentatus | reverse complement strand
CCCCCCCCCCCCCCCCCGCCAACATTTCCCAAATGTGCAAAGTGCAATTACCGGTACACATTTGCCTTATCCATGTAAGGCTGTATTGCGGACACGCAACCAAACTAAACAAAATCTGCCACAAGATCCCAATAAAAACTATAAATATCGTAAATCAAAAGCAGCACTTACTTGGAATTATTCGGAGGAGCCGCCCAGCTGTTGGCAAACGCCACCACATCGCTGAAATCGTCCTCCCTGCCATTGTTGTTGCCGCACAATCCACCGGTGCGGTTGGTCAGAGAGAGCACCTCGATCATGGCCGAGCCCCAGCCGTCATACCTCACCAGGTACGGCTCCGCGATGCTGAACAAGACAACGTGCCCAGCGCTCTCCAGGACGACAAACGAGGCAGTGGCCACAGGGAGGTTCCTTCGAATGCCGTCAACCTGCCAAAGTTAAACAAACGAAAACCATTACGAACTCTGCATGCAGGTTTACTCACAGGATGGATGTGGCAGCCAACGACAAACAAGTTGGCAAGCCGGATCGAGGCATCTTCAATGTGTTAGGAGGTTCATGATAATGAAAATAGAAGCCGAATTACAAGCACAGTTCTTGACAAGCACAACACACTACAAGACATTGGTGGTGGGAATTCTGATAGTCATTCCGGATAAAAGCACAGGACATCTTACCTCACTGGGGTCTGTGCTTGTAGTGCGTATACTGTATCTGCAGCGTGTACTGCGCTGTCAGTCAGCAAAATTGTTACGAGCAAGGAAATACGACAATCGATCTATAGACATCCCCACTACAGGGGGAAGACATTTAAAGCCTCCACATCTTTGCCAACAATCTCAATGCACTTACCAGGTACAATGTGAGCACACTGGCTCTAAAAAGGTACAGAGGTCATCACTTGCACGAAAATTCAAGGTCATAAGAGATCAGGAAGGGGGTGGGGGCATATATAAACAAACAAAAATCCTCAAATATTTCCTATTTTGGAAAATATTGGCAGTGGAGGGAGAAAACACGTTACCCTTCACATTTTTGTACTAATTAAAAACAAAATACATTTTGGCCAAGTTTTTTTTGAGGGTTAGATTGCATAAATGTCGTTAAACTCCCCACAGCCAATAAGTAAGGTTTGTCACATAACCGTCACTAGTACACACTGCTGTGTTGGAGAGCAAATCCACAACATTGACAATCATCTTGCAGTTGGTTTCTCAGGTCAGGAGGGGGTTCTCATCCCAGTCACAGAGTGCTGGAGGGGGGATTCGGGTGCCAACTCCAAACTGACAGCAGCAAGGATTCCACGGGAATCTTTTGGGAATGGAGCCACGAATCCAATATAGATGGGTCGGGTTCAGCTAGATTACCAATCAATATAGTAATTGGTCAGGAGTTGCATTTAAGAAGAAAGGCTCATCATTGTTCAAGGATGCTTAATAGTGGACGACGTGTGACAAATCATTGACGATCTAAATTCTAAACGAGCAATTTTGTTGCGTGCAAATTTGCGGTGGGTGTTAACCGAACACCTTCACGGAGTGGGAGGGGATTAGTCGAGGACAACAGCTTTGGGCTCACAAAAAGGTGTCATCACTATCCGTAAAAAAACAAGTTCATTTTAGCTCTGCTAGGTCAAATGTTGTTTGAACATCCAATTTGGTAGAAGAATTCTCAATAGGCGACCTTAAGTGGCAAGGTCGACAGGGATCCAATGAGAGTAATTTGGGCCCAAAAGACTGGGTTTCTCCATTCACACCCCCACCACAATCTGAACAGTCAGAATTGGCAGTGTTGAATTTAAGGTAAAAAAAATTTCACGCAAGCAAAATGCTCCGTAGGACAAAGCGACAGATAGAAGCGTTAGACGTAACGGACACAGATGCAGACGTACAGAGGGACAAGAGGGAAAGAGGGACATAGGAGTCCATGCTCGCCTTCCTCCCCCAAAAGCCACATTCCCTCAGCACCTCCATCTCGACCGCCATTATTCCACCAATTTCTGGTGGATGTACAACAACCTCCCCTATATATAAGCAGGTGGAGAAGTTGCACAATCGTTGCTGCATTCGGCCATGCACCCAGCATCCAGGATTAAATTCCTGCCACAGCTAAGTACGGAGAGAACATGCAAACTCCAAATATACAGCAGGCGTCGATCGAACACGCGACATCCGGCACACCAGGCGAGGGAGTTAGCATCTCTTCACTTCGATGTCGTTTTACTTACGTAGACGGCAGTGCCCCTCGCCAGGGTGATGGTGTCTGCTCCTTCCGTGATGTACAGGGCCACGGTGGAGGCCGTAGCGGAAAGCGGCTTCTGCTCAAGCCTGGCCACGACGCTGCAGCTCGGCTTGGACAGCAGAGTGAGCAGTGTGTAGTTGCACGCGTGGTGGACGTCAAACGTCATCCCGTCAAAGGTGCGGTAGTGGGGGTCACCCACGGTGTGGCACTGTTCTGCAGGGTTGTCGGATAAAAATAAAAAGGACGCTCCTGGTGTTGCCGCAATGGAATTTTTTCACGATGGTGAAATACAATTCAATGACGTTTCTCGCGATGTCAGTTTTGCAAACGCCATTTTTTCTCGTTGTGATATTCTTACCCCCCCCATCCCCACCGTTATATACCTCAGGCAAGAATCTTAAGGCCCTTTTACCAATTAGCCCAAGCTTCGTAGAACAAAATAAAACTGCCACATTGAGAAACTTTCTTGGTCTGTGAGCTACTTGCCTATGGACAAGCATACTTCTTACGAGCCTAGGGAGTTTGGAAGCACTTGTTTTCTCAATGGAATACAAATTTGCCCATCCCATAATTGTGTTAAACATAATCAGAAACCAGGCATACCATATTCTGAAACGTCTTTAAAACAATGTCCTCATCATCTCTTCCACAATAATGAATGCGAACTCAGTACTTGAAGTACCTGAAGTACTCACAAGTACAAGTCATTTTATCCCAAGCGGTCAACTTTGTGCTAGCACGCATCCCTGATGGAAGATAATATCAGGTTTACAAAGCAACCACCATCACCGATTCAGATGTTTTACTTTGGGGTTGGGCAGTAGCAGCTTTAAATAAACAGATTTACGTTTGACCACACTTTAGCAACACGTCAATGGTAAAAAGGCAGGCAAGGGACTTACTTTTCTTCGGAACGCAGTAACGATTCTCATCTTTTAGGACGCAGAAGCCCTCGCAAGGGAACGGGCTACACACGACCCTGCGGCTTGGTGTGCATTTGCACAAACTTGTGCAGTTCGCGTTGCGAAATGTGGATCCAACCTAAAAAAAAAAGACGGACAAACGAGGAGACCATCTAGAAAGCGTGGGTTTCTACACCAGACGTTGAGAATCCAGTTTGCCTTTCCACACACGACTGTTGATTAAAATAAATGAACATTAAGGATTTTGGATTATATCAGTTACAATTATGCCATTGTCCAAACTGCCGCTAAGTAAAGCACCAGGGTGTTATACGGCTTGACACGATCGATCTTGGGCTGCTCTACAACGAATCCAAAGGATTTGTCACGGCTCTGCTTAGATTTAATTAAATCCAGTTCTTTTGGAGTCAACGAACGCAGTCCACCCCTTCGTCATCAACTCCCTCCCCAAAATCAACAAGTATGCCAATCGGCAAACTGCAGATTCGTACACAAGCAATTATCATGGTCGTCTCCCTCGGTATACTCGTCTCGTAGCAACGCTGAATGACCTTGGTCGACGTTTTTATGCACACCGATAATATTTGTCGCGTTAGTCCTCCGACAGACTTGTTCACACACAGAGGCCATTGCTGACTAAATCACTCGACAGTTTCTCATAATTATCTAACTTGCATAACAGCTTTTAGAGCAGCAAGTTGGCCCTTTCCAGGCTCCCGTGACTGCCCACAAGCCATGGGTCGCTGTGTTACTGCTACAAGCTGTAAAACGTTTACACAACCGCATTGGAAAAAACTCACATCTAGCACCGTGGCCCCCCCCCCCCCGCTGGCAGCCTAATACCCACACCTCCGATTAGCACGGTTGGCCATGTACGGTGTAGAAGAAGTTCATACATACACAATAGCAGGTCAGTTGCTGCGTGTACCTGGGACAGCTGCCATTTGCCTAGACCCACAGCAGGACATCGAAAATGAACGAGACGTGATAACAAGGAGCAGAGTTGCGGGAAGGCATTCCAAGCGTCCTTTAAGAGATAAAAAACGCAAACTGCGTAAACCCTCGCGATGGCGCGAGCCACCCCCTCTTGGACGGACAATCTCGCCTCGTAGTAGCGGGCGCCGTCGATGCACCCGCACTGATCGGGCAGCACGCAGCGACCGCCGCTCCAGACGAAGCCGAAGTCGCACGAGCAGCCTTCCAGGCAGGGCGCCTGCACGACGCAGTCCTTCTCGGCCTGCAGGTCGGTGCACGTGGGAGGGCACGAGCCGGCGCACGCCTCGTGGTGGCTGTTCTGCGGGCACGCCGGGGCCACTGGCGAGACACAAACCAAGGTGGGGTCAAGGGTCGCCGTTTGACAAGGGGGAGCGCGCGGGGGTGAAGGCACCATCGATGCACGTCCAAGTAAAGCCCCCTCCACCCCCCCACTCGCGTGCAAGTTGTGCGTCAGGCAGATCAAAGTCGGTCCAGTGCTTCGTGTCCGCATGTTGCTCGCAAATCTACACACTTACCCTCTACGCCATTCTAAAAATATGACGATTAAGATGTTTAGACAATTTGAAGGTCACATTATTATGTCTATACAATAATAATAACAACGATATGTATAAACACGCCAGATTGTTGCTGGCAAGTCAACTCAGGAGACGCAGAGCCAAGCTCAGGGATGATCGAAAGCCGACCCAGACAGGTCTTTAGACGTTTCTTGAAAGTAGTAACGAGCGCATTTGATGTTGCACGTGCAAAGGGGATAGTTCCACACCAAGGGGGCGGACAGTAGAGAACAGATGCGAGACTGTAATAGGGTGTCCCCAAAGTAGATTTGCTTCGAACATAAAGAGCCATTCTGGTCAACATTATATTTATCAGCAGGGGCAGCTTTCATTGCAGGACAAATGTAGCGCTAGAATTCCTTGTTAACGCCACGGCTGGCAGAAAGGCCTCTTCTACCGTCTAACTAGAGCCCCTCCAGGAGGATATTTGGCATAATTTTCCCACACGTCAATGTATTTTAAGAGGTAATTTCTTTAATGTGGTAGTCATTTTCTTCTTTAACACAGCAAACATTAGACAACTTCAAAATCGCCTGGAAAAATCCCACCCAACCTCCACTTCTAAAACAGATCCCTTAAATCTGAGATTGTTAAAAATCTCGACGGGGTTTTTCCCCCACGTGGTTTCAGCGTCACATCTGGACGCAGAGGTCAACGAACCGAACTGCAACAGAAGCTCCAAGCACGTGGAGTAAAACAATGAAGACGTCACAATGCACACCACCACACGGCAACATCAAAACACGCGGCACAACCCGACATCACCAGCACGGCCCCACAACGCGACTACCCGCCAGTTGTAACCGTTTCAGAACCCCCAGCAGCAGCTTCACCTTGGAGAACTCGTCACACACCATTCACGTCAACCGAACCTCGTTCGTGCCGAGACGCGCGCGCGCTTGACCCTTACGGCAGCGAGTGCTCGCCCTCCAGTCCCACAGCGGCACGCCGGCGAGAGCGCAGACTGCGGCGTAGGCCGCCAGCGCCCGACAGGCTGCCGGCACGGCGGGCTCGAGCGGCAGGTCGGCGACGCAGTTGTCGTAGTGGGGGGCGACATCCACGACGCCGTGGCACCTTCTCAGCACGGCATCGCCCAGCAGCCTCGCGCAGCTGTTGTTCAGGAGACGGGCGTCCACGAACACCGCTGCCCTCGGCGCTCCTTGTTTAAAGCCACTGCGAAGGAAATCGAGCGGACGCGAGCTACGAGGAATGCCGACCACGGCGGCGCAACCGTTGGGGAGCACAATTCGAATTATAACGTGGAGCTTCGCCAGGATCGACAGTTGAATCGATGGTGCCATGGGATTTTAAACCTCGTCCATCACCACCCCTGCCTGCCCACAACCCACCAGTAGAATGGTGGGAGGTGAAGTGCGGGCACGTGCTCTTCCAAGACCTTACGGCCAGAACTTTAGAGCGCGGCCAAAACACCGACTGGGAGGGGTTTGCCGAGAAGGAGGTCGAGGCCCTGCTCACTTGCAGTGGCACGGGCAAGACATTGCAGGGCTGCACCGTCACACATTTTTGGCAATCACAACCTGCCCCCCCTCCCCTTCTTAAGTCCAGCACCAATTCAAGTACACAAATGTCGCCAACGGTTGCATCCATGAGGACGAGCGTTCGACACCACGCACCAAAAACAAAGCACCCCCCCTCCCCCCCTCCTTACGCGTTCCAATCGACCGCCGCCGCCCATGCGTCGCCGAAGACCGCAGCGTCGCGGGCGATGGCTCCGGTGGGCAGCCTCAAGTCGTCGGCAGCGTCGCCGTTCATGTTCCCGCACAGGCCGCACACTCGCCCCCAGTAGGAGGTGCGCACTCGGACGTACGCGTACCCCGCCCCCAAGTCGAGGTGAACTTGCAAGCCAAGCACGGCGGCAGTGTCGAGGATTAAGAAGCTGCCCGAATTCGCTACGACCAAGAGGGGAGAATCTCTGCTCGGGTACATGAACGGAACGCCCGTGGCCATGCCATCAACCTGTAGGGCCAAAACGGAAGGGTAATCGCCATATTTAGAAGACCGAAACACGGAAAACGAAACATAAAAAAAGCGTTGAAATTAGTCGTAGGGACAGATGCTCACCAATAAATTACCAGAACGAAACAACTTCAACGTTAATCCGTAGACCGAAACGTGGACTTCCAGCAGCTCGGAGCCCGTCCACAAGGGAAGCAAGGGCTTGCTCTTCACGAGCACACTCCACGCCTCCCCAGATTGAGAACCACATGGCTGGGGGAAAGAAAAAAAATTGAGTTGGAGTGCACAGTAAATTTTCAGAAGGAGAAAACATTTCCAGGAGAGAACCGCAATAAATACGTGTCGTCACCACCCATTGTCAATCTCTACCAAGCATGGTGAACTTTTCGGCAACCTACGTAGCCAATCGTGCTAAATCAGAAGTGCGGAAAGGACAAACTAAACAATGCAGTTCTGAAGAAATGTTTGTTAAAAGTGTGTAGCTCCAGTGGCTTCCTAATAATCAGAAGGAAGCGTTCCAGACAGCCACAGAAGCGCCTCTGAAAATCACGCAGTGTGGCTACATTCCTTGTTCGATGGTTAGCCAAAAAGCCGCTGTTGCGAGGATGACCAGAGTTCACGTGATGGTTTTATTGCTTCGTGACGAGATCAGGCAATGTATTGTGGTTCATTTGTAGCCAGAATTTCCCAGGACTGACGCTCCCCCACCCAAATCCACCAACAACGCCACCATCTCGCACAATCCTGCAGTGTAATATAGGGCACAATGGCAATCTACAAAACAATAAAATGTACAAATCTGCATTTTTGAAAAGTGGCTCACAGGTTGCGCCACGTAATTGTAACATTTGACCAGTTTCCATAAAAGGGCCGTGGCGTTATGCCAAGCCTAACAGCACTGGCCCCGCAACCCGAGAGCAAGAGGCCACGTCACCCATCTCACCTTCGCCAGGACGAGGCTCTGGGTCCCTTGGTAGGTGTACGGATAGCCGTCAAAAGTTTTGAAACGATTCGAGCCTCCCACGTAACACGTGGCTTTCACAAACGGGGGAGGATGGTGGAAACAAGAGTCGGCAGCTTTAAATGTGACAATTGGCATCTTCAATGCAATTACAGGAAGTATTCTACTGGCAGATCCAAGTCATGCCTGTGCAGAGTGCCAAGCCTGGCACGGTCATGATGCAGCGGGCTGTTTTTTTTTTTTCTCCAATCCAACAGCAGAGCCTTGCACAACGGACGTCACACGCAATTGCTTGTAGACGATACCGACACTCCACATTTCGTGAGCACCATATTCTAAACCATTTTTTATTTTACCAGGAAAGGCCCACGGAGCTATACAGTTATTTTTCTGAAGCGACCTGGCCACAAATGATAGCTCAGTGGCTTATCATGTGGAAACGTAGCAAACAAATACTCTAAAACGAATGATGTTGATTCTAAATGTAGAGGAATAAACCGGAGGATCCAGAGAAAAATCCACGCGACCATGGGGAGAGGCAGGACACGCAAACTCCAAATATACAGCAGGCCAGGATAGAACCCATGACCTGCTGCATATCAAGCAAGGAAATTAACATCACTGTGGTGCCAATTCATCCAGACATCGATCTTTAGTTAGCACGCACCAACAAGACATTTCAACACCCCACCCCCGCTCGGCACAGCCCACTGAGGGAGGAGAACCACCGATGGCCTAAGCACAGGCGTCGGATTGCAGGGCCGTCGTGGAAGGGCACGAGGAGCTCTCGCACCATCAACGGTTGGGGCAGTGCCCTACCCCATCTGGGATGGCTGCCATGGACGCCGTCCGCGTCCACGCCGCAGTAGGACGTGGTCGCGTTGCGCACGTGCGGCTGGCACGAGGCGACGTCGAGACCCCTGCACGTGCACCGCACGCTGCAGTTCCCGTCCATGTACGAGTCGCCCACCTAACCCCGCACGCGCGCGGAGGGAATGGGGGCGACAACGGCAATGAAGTTGCGGTTCCATGAACCCAGAGACTATGGTGGCACCAATTGCGGTGGCAAAGTTTTCGGGATTCCAATTTCTTTATGCGCAATTTGGTGCGATGGCCGCTCGAGACGAGTGGATTGGGCAAATGAAGCCCTACCGTAAACAGCATAAACAGATTGGCACAGATAAGAGGCGCAACCTCCAACTGGTAACAATTCCTGCTCTGGCCGATGGGAGAAATTTCCCATATTAAAATCAACTGGCGACGAAACGATGAAATGTACATCCCCGTGGGTAGAACCTAGTGCAGCCAACAACGCTAAATCGGGAGGGGTAAACACCGAAGATCACTCTTTACATTAATAAGAATGTCAAGGCCGCTCATTATTAATGTGAAGAGCTCTGGCCACCCAGCGGTACAAATGCGTACGCTACCTCGTGTCTGGCAGGGCCAGCATGAACGTGGCGGTCTAAGACCCTCTACAGCATCACTCCCTTCGAGTGCGGTAACCGTCGGGCAGCAGCCAGTGGCAAAGAAAAATCTATATCCTCACCGAATAGTATTTCCCACTGCGTGTGCATCCACACTCAGAAGGCGGCACGCAGGAATCCTTGTCCCAGATGCGCCCAGCTGGACACACGCAGCCTTCCCGGGGAGGGTCGCCACAGCCGAGCTCGGCGTTGCGATCGCCGCAGGAGGCGGGGCAGGCGGAGGCCACCGTGGAGTAAACCGATGTCGGGGGGCAGCTGTGCACTGTGGGCGCACGAGACGGACAGCGGAATGCCACGATGCAATAAAAAAAATCGGATAATTACTGCGTATTAAAAACCAGCGTTCAGACAGAACGTTTTGGTTAGGACTTTCAATATAGCAGCCAGGAAAACCATATCGAGTTCGTGGAAGAATCATGAAGCTCCCCCCCCCCCAAACCTCACATTATTAGGCCCAATCTCAGCATTGAAGCATCTGAACTAAAAGCGTGGAGACAATCAGAATGCATACGTGTACAAGGGGGATGTCCATTCCTAAACCTTAGACCAGTCTTGAATACACGAGCCTAGAACGGAGCTGGCCAACCCCCCCCCCACCTTCTAAAAGGAAATGCTCCCTCCTCCCCCCCTTGCTCGGACGAGTCCAGCGTGCCTGCCGATACCGTCATGCCCCTGGTTATACCGTCCAGAATGGCAGCATGTTGTGACGTGCATTGCAAGGATGTGAAATATGAAGAAATAAAATCCCCAGTGCAGAGAATAAAATAAACTTCCATCCTCGTGTGCGACCCTGCATCTCAAACAATGGGCGGCGGGGGGGGGGTTGAAGCCACGCATCCGAAAGACTCACTGCAGCCAGTGACGTTCCGCCAAGTGGCGTTGACGCGTCCTCCGGCCGCGTAGCAATCGTCCACGTAGGCCTGCAGGGCCCGGCAGAGGCCCGCGTGCATGTCCATGAGGTGCTCCACAGAGAGGTCGTAGACGCACGCCGCGTGGTAGGGTCCCATGGCCACCGTCGCGCTGCACTCGGCCAGGGGACCCGACTCTCCGGCGTCAAGCTCTTTGCACGTGTCGGCAGAACCGAACAGGGTGCCGGCTCTTTGCTGGATAAAACGGCTCGACGACCCGTCGTCTGGAAGCCCGCTGGGGGAAGTATACGAAAATTGAATTAGAAAATAAACATGCAGCTTTCGCGACGTGTTGGGAAGATGGTGAACGGCGGCATGGTCTCGTCGCCACCGTCAGCGTGGCGATGTGCCGTGCACCGTATTTCACTCACTCCCGAGTGTTCATTACGTGGGAGAAAAACCAGAGCACCAAGAAAAACAAATAGTGCAGAGGGGAGGGGGGTGTAATAAAACCAATAAGATGGCGCAAAGTGGGGGACTCCATTGGGTCTAACACCTTCTCCTGGGGAGCCAGGGTAGGAGACACCCAACACACATGGGGAAGGGTAGTTGAGCATTTCTCTGCAATCCACCAACCCTGGATGACCGGGTATGTGCGCCCACCGCCGTGCCAGGCGAAACTGGCACGAGCGTGCGGACGGCTTGTCGAGTGTCGTCGTCCTTCCTACGCACCGCCGACTAGCGCGGTTGGCTAACGTACGGTGCGAAAGAAGTTCAACATGCGTGCACACGTATGACAAATCCTAAGATAAATTTCACATCTACCGTTCTGACGCAGTTTTTCATCATGGTCACTGCGCAAGGGCCCAAATTATAGCAGTGGATGAACACTACCAGCCACACCAGATGCACGTTAGTGCTCTTCGGAAGCGTGTCAATCAAGACACCAACTGTGTGCATACACACGTCGATGGTGATTGACTGCAAGCCACCAGTAACAGATATTGCACCCAAAAAAAAGGACTAAGTGTGCATATGTTGAGTAACTGAATAAACAAACCAATACACACCCGTTGTCATTTATACGACTACATTAACACCCCCCCCCTCCCAATTGGCTCGGTGACGACACCACAGTCAACCCCTCTATTTAAGACCGAAACAGGAGGCCCTCTACAAATCTGGCTGTCGCCTGATGATGTTGGCTGTTATTACAAGGTGAAACGTCGTACTCGAATTGTAAATGTTGTGGGTTTACTCTCGAAAAACACCAGTGTGGTGAACGAGTAACCAATTGGCACGTTTTGTTTACGCGACAAGCCTTACTAATTGGCTGCGCTGGAGTGGTGGTGGCGGGTTTAATGACACATTTACGTGATCCAACCCAAAAAAGCCTCTCATGGATAATATTGGTCGAAAGCCTAAGTGTTAAACTGCCGTTACAAAACGTTATTACATGTATATCATTGTTGACCTCAAAAGTAGACCCCACTCATGCGATTTGGCACAAGGTGTGAAGTTTTACCGAATAGTCTACCTCGTCTGCTTCTCACGAGGCTTACATAAACAGGGCAATCGCACCTCTCCCCCAAAAAGTCCACGATCCAGTAATTTCCAAACAGAGCTCCGGTTGTGGCACGAAAGCCCGGAGTGGTCCAATCATCGGCCACGTTGCCGTCGTAGTTACCCAGCAAGCCGCACGTCATACTCCCATAGCGGACTGGGTTTTCCAACTCGACTACAACACGGGAATCGCCTGCGGAAGACAAGGAGAGAAACGTTAGTCACCGCGTCATAAGCAGGTCTCTCAAGGTGTGTGCGCAGGTTACACGTAAGTTTAAAAACCAGTTTTACCGAATTTCACCGAAAACTCCAGGTTTGTCCTCAGCACGTGATCGTTTTGCGATTTGAAGATGTGGAATCGGTACAACGGGTCTCTGTATGGCATATTCACAGCAACATCGTTCACCTAACAAAAGACAGTATTACGAGCCATTAAGAGAGCCGGGTCAGTGTCAATGTGAAGTTACAAAATGTTCAACATTGCGTGTAAAAAAAAATAACTGCTCGTTACCCATGCTCCAGAACTGTCGAGCAAGACTTGAAATCCGTGCACAAAGATCCACGCCTTCTTCGTCCAGCTCACGGTTTGTGTTCCCCAGCGCTCGTTTTTGGCATAAACAGCCCATTCGTCGGCCGTCTTGTTGCACGTTCCTGCCAGCAGGAACGGCTTGGTCCCCATGTAGTCGAAGCGGAGACCATCAAAGGACTTGTAGTGCGGATCGCCGTCACCGCAACCCGAAGCTGTGGATGCAAAAAAACAACGGGGGAGGGCACAGGGAGACAACGGCCAGAAGTGGGTCAAGGTTACGTGAACAAAACGCGCCGAAACGACCCACGACCGATAAATCCCACCATGGTGGTGTCAATGCATCGAAAGGCAACAATTGGAGAGACGGTTCGTGGCATGCAAGTAGTGTTTCTCTCACCACTGCTGGCAGATTAGCCTCCACTGGAGGAAGGCCCCCCCCCCCCATGGATTGTATGCATGGAGAACTTTTGCACCATACGTAGGTGGCTGTGCTAATCGGAGGTGCATGGAGAGATTAGTTGGCACACTTGGCCACTCTGGCCAGACTCTCTAGAAGTGGTTCTCAGCCTTTAGAGCCTTGCACATCCCTTTCGTTCTCAATTGTAAAAAGGTATGTTAATAAATACATCTGTTTGATGACAAAGTAGTTGTACTTACGGGTCCATGTCTAATTTGTGTTCGACGATTTACCTTCTAAAATAATCTGGCATGTCTCGCACCCCCAAGAAAGGGCATCTCACATCCCCAGGTTAAGAACCACTTGCTTGAGAAGGTGCAAGTTTACAACCCAACTGAATTTTAAGTCGTGTGCCAACCATAATTATGTTGCAAAAAACAACTTGTGTTCAACAATTTTATTTTCAACACGACCACAAGGGTCAGACGAATCCATTAAAAACTTCAAAAGTATTATCCGAATACACCATTGTATGCAGGCATCATGAACATATGGAAAATCTATTGTATTTAACAGACTGAATGCATCATTGAAGATATATAACCTCTGAAGCGTATGGAAGCCGGACAAAACAGTTTACGCCGATTCCTGGTAACATCCTCAGTTATTGTGCGTGCAATCCGACACGATTACATATCGTGTGCAGCACCTCCAAATTGCAGTTGGTTACGTACAGTGCAAAAAAAGTGCACACATGCATACACGTGGGAGTGGGCGCGTGCTCACAATAGTTTGACAAAACTAAATTAAACTCCGAGAAGCAGACAATTGCGACGATTGCAACAGACGCCACGTACCGAACACGATGCGCTGAAAGAAGAAAATCCACGTGCACTCCTCATGGGGCGCCGAGTCGACGCGGGCGGCCCCCTGCACAACGGCCCCCTGCACCACGGCCCCATCCAGCTTCATGCAGTAGCGTGTCGCGCCCCGGAACGTGAACGGGGGCGTGCTGACGGAGAGCTCCCTCTCGTCGTGGGGGTCCATCCGCACCCTGGCACAGTCGGAGGCGTTGATGCGGTGCGCGAGGCGGCCGCTCTCCACCTCGTAGAAGCGGACGTGGGCCCTGGCATCGAGGGTGGAAACGACCTGCGACAGACGAACGCAAAGATCATCCGCGTCACTCGCCTATCAGTCACCGCCAAACATTTATTTATTATTACACGTCCAGCTGCCACAGATTTCTAAGGACGACATACTTGCAGCATCGTTGGTTCATCATCCTTCCCCCCCCACACCTCCGATTCGCACGGTTGGCTATGTACGGTGCAAAATAACGTTTAACATGTATACACTGAACAAGCTTTGGATCGGTTTCACTCGGCTTCTCATCAGCAGTCAGGCTTGAAGCAATCCAGGTGAACTACCCAATTCCGAATCAAGTCTATACATATTTCCATAAATTGTTAATTGAATGCTCCGTCATCTTCAATCTACGTGCGAATTAAAATTATCAGTGCACCATGTCTTCACTAACTCACACGGCAAAGCATGGTAAAAACAATGCATCGCGAGCTTAATGGTGCCAGAATTATTTAGTTGCATTGTTACACCCTTAAACTATAACTGGTGGGCATAGGTTGACCGTGGTTGGGGCACTGCTCAATCAAAATCGGAGTCTTTACTCAGACTGGAACAGGAAACCGATGACCTATCAAGCTATTTTTCAGATGTCCAGCTGCAAGAGTTCGATTCCCAGCCATAACTAAAATCAGTGGTAAGCAATGCATCTTAAACCAGTCCCGACCCTCAGCACTCCACACTGGCCAGAAATGTAGCAGTGTGATAAAATCCCTAAGACAGAAGAGGCATGCGGGAAGACCTCCATCTATCTCAGCAATGGATTACCAAAAGCCTGTACACATGCACAATCTAGCGGTCTACAACTGGACACGTGACAATGCTTTGCCTTAGGAGCATTAGAGGTGCCATTGCATGTCAACGTGTAAATATTTACCGGGCCGCTAAAGGTCACGATGAAAGTGACCGTATCGGCATAGGTGGCATTGCTGCTGATGGACATCTGGACAGGTGCCAATGGAGACAGTTTCTTCAGTATTCGTTTAAAGGGCAAATGCGAATCTGCAACAGCAAAAGAAACACCACAAATCACCCACCTGGAATATACAATGGTCAAAATTAGGCTTCAGCAGAAATGCACAAATGCCTTATGCAATTCCTTACAAAATCATATTATTAAAATATATATTTTTTAAACCCAGCTTACCCGACACCACCACCGTGATGCATCTCAGATCACTCTGCTGGCTGCAGTTGGAAATGAAAAAGGAAACGTGTTAAACGGATACAAACTCAAATACGAATTTTCTAAATGTTAATGTCAAGAATTCTACTTCATGAAGTTGCCACTATGCTTGAAACTACGTCACGGCTACTGGCTTCGTGTAAATGTGATTTATCACGATGCCTGGATTAAGATTTGAGTATTAAGACATTTACATTCAGACGTTAGGCATTTTAGATATCTCGAAAATTGCTTGGCTTTTTAAAAAAACACCTCTTTGAACTTCACCGACGCGAGTTTTCCTGCAGTAGCCCGTGTATGACAGTGCTGAGTTCGAGTCAAAATATCCAAAAACAGACCCGGCAGAGTCCACCGCAAAGAAGCAGATCAAGTGCTTCCCCACATCATTGGAGGCGATCTTCCACTTGAGGTACGTTTGGAACAAGCAGGGGTCCTTGTAGTTTCTAACAACACTGCCAGTAAGAATGTCTTGTCCGTAGACCACCAGGTGGGTAATGGAAGCACTGCCAGACAACAAAGGTGACCCCCCCCCACGCTCCAATCAAAGCAGTCCACATTACACAATACAAAATGTCACGGTGCATCAACCCATTGGCTTCCCTGACCAATGCGTAGGAAACTGCTCCTCTTCCATTTCCCTACTGCCCATAGTGCCACGGAGATTTGTATACAACACACGAGGATTGCTTTGTGTTGAACAGGGCACCGTAGTTCAAATGAAGTCCTCTTGCAAATAACCATCTGGTAACCCCAGCGGCTTTGTTGACCAAGCCTGGCTGTTGAAGAGGGAATGTCGAGACCGGGGTCCAGTCTTCTCACTCAGCACAAACACTGCTGGGTCCTATTGGTCTGGAAAGCCAACGGGGCTGCGGGCCAAAAAACACATGTTTATATGTGGAGGCACAGAACCGCGTGCCACCACTTTTGGGGGTTATTTGACCATACTTCACCACACAAGTCAGTGGGTTGATGAAGTTGGAGGGGGGGGGGGGAAGACTGCCAGAATCCAGTTCCGATATCGCTTCACCACTGATGGGACCTGTGGCCGTGGGATAAAATTCAGGTCACTGGGCTCACGTAGTGCAACGTGCCACTACTGCACCCCAACAGCTGAAATATTTGCATATTTTGGTCGCAGAATTGTTATGCAGACTTACCGAAGCTATGCGCTGCTCCTCGCGAGGCACATTGCACTGGTCACGCATGCAGCGCTGACAGGGAGCACTTCTTATTAAAAACGCGTCCATTGTAATATTTTAGTTACGCGCACGTATGATTAGCATCAACCTCGGGGCCCATGGGCAGAGAGCCCTGTAAGTGTCCACTGCACATTCGGCATTTGATTCGAATGCAAGTAATTATGCAGCCACTTGCAGAGTAATCAACCAACGCAGGAACTCACTTCGGCGTCGTCTGGAAGGTCACCACGTTGATGAGCACCTTGAGCGTGCGGCCTACTTGAGTGCACAAAGAGGCCCCCTGCAGTGGCGTCAAGCCTACGAACGCCGGCTTCGAGGTGCAGGGGAATCCCGAGTACGAGACTGGAGGACAAAAGGATGAAGGATCTTCTTGGTTCTTTTGGTAAAGTCACGTAGAAGGGAAATAATAAAATAATAAAAATAGAACATAATAAAATACAATTCTCACGACGTGTCGGCCACAACGCAAGCAGCCGTCCTCAGGTGAAGAACAGGGCTGTCGGAAAGACAGCGTCTGAATGAACACCACCAAGCTTGGCAGCGTATATTTAAGCTGGGTTAAAGGAGGGAGGGCGCCTTGACAAAGGAATTTGCATAGAGGAATTTTGCATATTTATGGAAAATGCAGATATGGGATTAGTCACTACTTGTGTAATGTGTAGGTGATGGGGGGGGGGGTCTCAAAGTCATATTATGCTCGTGTATTATGTAGAACCAAGAAGATGAATCCCTGCAGTCACGAAAGCTTTAAATCGAAAAGGATGAACGATGCTTCGTGTCAAATCATTCAAAAATTTCCTTTGGGCCAAAGCGTGTCAAATCATTTGAAAAAAAACACACTTCAGTTCGCGAAATGTTAATTTTGCCCCTTTAAAAAAGTGGCAATTTTACTACCACGAATTGTCAGCCAATATGAACCAAAAAAGCCACAAATGCGAGTTTGGCAGCCTGCAGAGGGACACACGGGCGCACCGACGACTGTGAAATGCAGCGGCACGGAGGACAGCACGTCGTACGGCCCCTTGGCAGACTCGTCGAGGTGAATGGTGGACGCCGGAGAGTCCTCGACCACGAGCGTCACGCCGTACGTCCCGGCGAGGGGGAGACCCCTCGTCGGTCCCCCAAACCTGAACACGCACAGATCCTAGGGGCGGGGGGGGCACGGCGGGGGTGGCACCGGGAGGTGGGGGGGCTGAGACGACGTCACAATGGGGGCCATGTGGAAGCCCGTTAACAACAAGAGGCGCTGGGACGACAGCGGTGCGACGAACGAGGCCACCCGGTTCAGTCACAACTATGGGGGTGAGAAATAATCGCCTCGGTTTGAAAACAAACAATGGGGTGAGCATAGACCAATTAAACCGATCACTCTTCTGGTCTGCATCTCACGAGATGCGCATTGTTTTTGTTTTACACGTTACTCTTCTGTCACCGCATACATAAAAAATTAACCCGTAAAAACAAAGTTTTTCACTATAAATCCTTTATGTGTGTGGCGGCTAGAGTCCTCTCGTCCTCTGGCTTGAGATGGCTGCGACCTATGGGTCAGATGATGGCATGCCAGCATTAAGCAATTGGTAATTAAATATAATATTTTTGTCCTAAAAAGTGTAAAATTTTGGAAAAAAAATTTCACGAACATTCATTGTCACGCACAACGAGTCTGTGTGGAAAATGTCAGCTCGATTGGATCACGGGAAGTGGGTTAAAAAACGACCGAAAGATTTGCACGGTCGCAAGCAAGCGCGCAAGTGTACTTAATATAAAGGATTTAAAAATCGCCTTGTCATAGCATTAGATTTTTCTCAAATTATGCCAACATTAACACTGGAAATCATTATATATATGTTTGAATCAGCAGTGGTTTGCCAGCACCAATAGAGAGCGCATTCAGCGGTAACGTGGAAAAAGGGGTAAGGGACCGTCCATAAATGACGTCACGAGATTTTGGAGGATTGACCCCCCCCCCCTCGTCACACGGCGTCACAAAAAGTCAGACCCCCCCACCAAAAAAATAAAACATGCTTCAAATCGCTTTAAACTCTTGTCATTGTAGTGCGTATTTAATGTGGCGCTGCACTGTTGTTGGAGAAAACATTTATTAAAAAGTCGATTTAATTAAGTAGAACGTGTTTTCTATATTTATTTAAAGTTGCGCATTTTGATGAGACTTCACATTTCTCAAACCCCACACCCTTGTCACACACCGTCACAAATGTCTGATCCCCCCCCCCCCCCCACGTGCATGACGTCATTTATGGACGGCCCCTAAGAAACACAAAATGGGCAGCGTTTAAGCAATGGACATTCTCCACAGCAGAGATCTCTCCACGCTGGCCGTGCGCGACGCGCAATGGACTCGACCCAAAAGAAAACGCGAGTAGCACGTGCCTCCAACAGCTGAGCATTGGGGAAGGTGCCACAGCCGCCGTCCGCGCACTCGGAGCCGCGTGCGTAGCGGCACCTCACGCGGTCCCCGTCGGCGTCAGACGCCACGACGCGCTGCTCGGACTCGCAGGCGCCGTTCACGCTGCACGCCACGGCCACGCAGCAACGGGGGTGGGGAGGGGGGTTGGACGTCGTGAGCAGCGACACGTGGTGCACTGCCAGCAGGAGCGCAAGCCTTGACACAAGGCGCGATTAGAAAACACGCGCGCCACGAGTAATGCTGTAAACTATAACATTTTTGTATTTTCCATCTACGTGGCTTTACCGAAAGAACCAAAGAATATGGATTCCTGCAGTCACGAAAGGCAAGTCAACATTTCTCGCCTGATATACAGGAGGTCGTGGGTTCAATCCTGACGATGACTGTATATTTGGAGTTTGCACATCTCTGTGGATGTTTCTCCGGCTTTGTCCCCTCTACACTTCGAATCAACAGCACGCGTTCAGATTATTTGGCTGCTTTACATTCTCACGAGATAAGCCACTTCATTTAGCTGTCATTTGTCGCCATATAGCTCCTGGGCCTTACCTGGTCAAATAAAGAGCTCAGTTTAGGAATCGTTAATATTTGTTGGCAAGGGATATCAGAACTGGTCCTGCCCAACATTTGTCTCCTCAACCTGCACCGAGCCACAAGTTCCAGGGCGGGGTAAAATTAAACCCGCGATCAACAATTGCGTGGAGTGTGGACTTGAAACGGTGAAATTCGTAAATGACTTTCCTCCACAAAGTCTCACTGCGTTTGCGCGGCGCGCGTTACCGGATTAGAGGGGGGAAGGCGGCTTTGGGGGAGTTGTTGGACTGGTTCGTGTCGCTCCTGGTCCTCGGATCGATGCTGGACGCCAGCAAGTAGCCATAGCTGTCGAGGGGAGGCTTCGTCTCTGTCGCGCTCACGAGCGACGCATTGCACCAACAGCAAGACCTGTGCACGACAATGCATCGCATCTTCTTGGTTCTTTCGATAAAGTCACGTAGAAGGGAAATAATAAAAATCAAACAATAAAATACTTATTATTTTATCATTTCCCTTCTACGTGACTTTACCGAAAGAACCAAGAAGATGAATCCCTGCAGTCACGAAAGCTTTAAATCGAAATGCTTCGCATCTTGTATTTGTTACATGGGGAAAAAAGATGTCGAGCGGCATTGTTAAATAGATGCGGGATGAAACATCTAGCCAGTCTATCAGATTGCTGGTACACAGTACCCAAAATGTCTAATGAGCTCACCGCAACATCCCGACATCATTACTCCTATACGCACACTAGACACAAGAACACGGTCTAAAAATATTACCAACCAGATGAAAACCAATTTTGTTGTTGCGGTTATCCATATCGCAGCTCGACAACAATGATTGTAGCCATACTTGACATTTGCCCACCACTCCCAAGAGCGCCTGAACGTCATCTCGCAAGCCAAGCAGGGAAAAACGAGGCTGGTCAATGCTTGGATGGGAGACAACTCGGGATTTTCACTCATTGCAGGCGTGGGAGTTTGGAGCGGCCAGATGGCAGCCGCACAGAAACGTATTCTTAACCCTGTGTGGAGCATGGAGTTACAAGCCCCCCCCCCCTCCTATTGGTGGGGTTCTCTTCGGGAATTCCGGTTTCCGCCAACATTCCACGTATTAACACATTTGGCCAAACATCCCCGTGCTGCACCCTTCCGAGTTCCCAAGCGTCCTGGTTGTGGTGTAGCTTAGGACCACATAACTAGGCGGTTAAACGCACGATGGCGAAATCTTAGAAGCCAATCAGCATCGATGCCTGGATAGTGCTGGTATGGACCTCCATGAACTAAACCGGCATTACAGGCTGTTGCCGTGCTCCACAGAAGGAAACAGAAACCCCACACTGTAGTATTGTGCTCAATGTCTAATGCTCCACCCCTAGTTCACAAACCCCCACGGTGAAGCATGGTCAGCAGATTCCAGCAGGCCACGTAGGGCGGGGGCTAGCCGAGACTTATCGATCAGTGGCCTGACAAAGGAACCGTGCGTGCGCACCACTGACTGGCACAACGAGACGTGGCACACGTACCGGTGTTGAGCCGTGCCACCGTTGGTCAACATCGTGAAGCTGCTCGTCAACATTTTCCAGCCATCGCCCTCGCTGGCCCCGGCACATCGGTATCTGCCCTGCACCTGCGGCTCGGCACTCCCTGCCGGACAGCTCCAGGTCTCGTTCAGCGAACACTTTGCCGTCGAGTGCAGCGCCAGGGAAGACACGATGCGAATCTGCGCACACACGCACGGCAATCCTGTAGCGTGCGCTGGTGTGAAGAGGGGGTGGGCGGGGGCATGCCGATACTCGGGTGGGAGTGCACGAGAAACTAAGACAATGTTCAGAGATAAACGGAAGGGGTGAAGTGTGGATCATCTCTGGCGGCTTCCAAGACATCTGGCCAGTGTAGAGGAGGACATCCAAAGCTCCCTCGAGTTTGTCGAGGCCCTTCCGCCAGCAGTGAAGCCAGCGGAGCAATTGCAGGGCCTCGCCATGACCACCTTGTTGACGATTTGGCGAGTGTGTACACTCATTGTGCGCGAGTTCTCCCCCCCCCCCCCCCCCCCCCGTGTGTGAGAGTCATGGCTGTACCAATGTCTACACAAAAGGAGGAGACGGGCCCCCCTCCACGCTTGCGGGGCCGATGGCCTCAGGCCGCGCGGCTCCACTGCAGTCTACGATCACCCAGCAGAGCCGTGGAACGCAGCACGACCCTGATGCCCAGTTCACGGGCACGACGGAAAGACTCATCCCAGCGAGGAACCATTCCTCAAAAAATAAACAAAAAAAATCACCCAGTTCAGCCATCCCAATGCAACACCGATAGCGGTTTGCTCTACAGCAACAGCACAGCACGACAGAAGAGTGGGCGACGTTGTCGTACTCTCACGAAGCCTTCTAGAGGCGGCGTCGAATCTTCTGCCTCCCAGTGCAAGGTCCCGCCGTAATAGCCGCGGCCGTGAGAAGTGGCGGCGACTCCGACGAGGAGGAAGGCGGTGGTGGTGTACGTGAGCGTGCACCAAGACGCCCACGTCGTTGTCGCGCCTTGCGTCATAATGCCCAATCCCGTCTGGAGCCTCTCCCCCGCGAGGTGCTTTGTGGCCTCGCCTTTGATCACGGCGGCGCGTGCGCTCATTGGTTGAGCCGTCACGCGTTCCACGTGGACCGGATGTGCCCTCGTGCTGCGTGTTTAATTGCCACGCTTTCCGAGTGGGCAAGCCGCTGATTGTGTATTGTGTTAAGAGTGAGCTAACAAGTTAGACTTCATTCTGCAATGCCTGACTTGTTTTTGCTTAATAGGATCCAGGCATACACATTGCAGTGCAAGTGTAGGTCGTTAAAGTGATTATGATTAATTATAATTTTTACACTGTGTGTATAGACTTTGATTTATGTCTTTTTTCGTTCCATCTGTGCAATTAAATACCCTTCAGTCAACCAGGTAAAGTCTCATTGAGATTAACGATATTTGCTAAATACATTTGCAACCATGGCAGCATTACAGGTCACACATATAACAGTCCTCGTTGCGAACATGAAACACAGAGGGTCCGTTGGCAAATAGAAATAACGTATTTCATGTTGAAAAGCTTTACTGTTTCATTTTGTATTCACGGAATGTATCACAAGACACATTTTAAAACGCAGAGTTATTGTTAAAAAAATTACCAGAATAAGTCTCAAACACGTTTATTTGTTTGTGCAAAAAGAGCGACCAGGTTTTTTTTGTGATAAAGCACTTCAATCACGTCTTTCACAAACACACGCCTGCAGTATCGAGTAATTGGCAATTGCGTTTCGTTAATGACAGTGCAAATATACTCCGAAGCTCAATGGTCTTGGGTTATGATCATTCCCATGACAGTCTGAGGAGGCCTTCACCCGTTCCTTGATTGACCATGGGCTGTGTGCATTGTTGTTGTTGTTGTTGTTATGAAGGTCGCCATGAAACAACAAATGTCTAGAATAGGACTAGGCCTCGGCAAGGTAAGGTAATTGTACCCTTTTACCGGGTAAAGGGGTAAAGGTAAAAGGTAAAGGTGTCGACATGCCAAGGGGTATGGGTAAAGCGTAGGGTAAAAGGTAGGCTCGTTGCTTTTTACCTTTTACCTTACCTGCTAAAGGGTAAAAGGTAGGGTAGAGTGATTGTATCGTGGTAAGGTAAAAGGTAGGGTAAAGGTAGGCTCGTTGTTTTTACACTTTTACCTTACCTTGCTGAGGTCTAAATAGGACACCATCTCCAATTTCTGGGTATGATTCGATAAATCAGTCCACGATTTTTTGTAATTGTATTTCACATCCTGTTGTATTTTTCTGTGATTTTCTGTGTACCTCCAGTACAATTAAGAATTAATTAAACGTTTGTCAACTAAAGTTCACTCAACACATCCCGGCCACTTGTATTATAAGCAGCGCAATTGTACCGATCACGCTTCCATTTACGCATCGTAAAGTAATTAAATTTACTACAAAACTTAAATTATATAATTGCCATGCTAATACTTGATTTGAAGCTTTCGTGGCTGCAGCAATTACTCTTTGGTTTTTTCGGTAAAGTCACGTAGAAAGAAAATAAATGAAATAATATAATACGTCGTCATGCTAATGATGGCTCCTGCATCAAGTTAATTGACAATTGATATCTATTAACAACTTTAACTATTCACTTTTTTAGTAATTCTGACATCTTTTAAAGTTCATTTTATTTGACTCAAGAGGCAAAGGATGAATCTCATTTGCAAGGGCGACCCGAGTCATCAAAAATTACAAAAGCGATCAAGTAGAACAGCAAATGTAGCTGTGACGGTCCCACCAGATGACGGAGACTTGTGTTGCCTCCGAAACGTCGTGATTTATCATTTTATTTCTATTATTACTTTTATTAATTTTAATTGTATTTTTTACCTACGTGACTTTACCGAGTAAACATAAGAGTAGAACAACAACAACAACAAAGTACGGCAACAACAACGAAGCTAATGTCAGCCAGTGGAATATTTAACAACACATTAGGCGATACCATGGCTCGTATCGTACCGTATCGATATATTGTAGCATTGCCATATCCATGACAGCCCTAATGACGGTATAACGTTTACGGACATTGCGTGCCACGTGACGTTGTTGCGGCTTCTCTTGAGGTGGTCAGGCTGTGGCGTCGAACCGCCCGTCCAGCAGCCCTGCCACCTGCTCCACTGAGTACCGGATGTACTTGCTGGGATCCTTGGAGAAGGAGACACTTGCGAATCTGCGTGTGGACGTGATTTGCAAAAGAGATACACGTTCAGTCAGCATGGACGCACATTCAATGTTTTTTTTCCATTCAGATTTATTCACAAAAGTCATGAATATATTTCACTTGGAAAAATCCCCTGCTATGGGTAGCGGTGGCCAGGGTTGTCGATTGGCACGTGCATGAGCTCACACACGTTGTCTGCACATTGTGGACGAGCTTGTTGGCACGTCCAAGGACGGGTGTATATTGCAGTAAATCTGAAATATTCAATAGAAAAATTGTTCAGTTCATGATTATTCATGAGGGGGGGTTGCCCCATGTGGAGTGACGTCACCCGCTAATGGTCATTGTGGAGGGGTGCGGCATGTGGAGTGACGTCACCCGCTAATGGT
>CM025639.2:1041370-1052417 GCA_014621495.2 Entosphenus tridentatus | reverse complement strand
TTTGGAGTCACTATCATTATGGACACATATAACATGTGGACGATGAATTCCCTAACAAGGTAGATGGAGCTACGTGTTGTTATCTCCCTTTCAAATGGCACAAATTGTCTCTACATCTACAAACAAACCACTCACTGCCAGACCAATCATCTCTAAACCATCATCATCAGCCATGATCTATCCACTGCTGAATGAAGGCCCCGACAAGCCATCACCATCCCTCATGGTTTCGCATTGCAAGACACAATCAAGCTCTTGCACACGAGCTGATTTCATCACTCCATCTCCACCTTGGTCGTAATTTAAGGTATGCTCCCTCTTTTGGAGCTCATCATCCTGTTTCGTGATGTCTCCTTTTCTTACCGGTCAATACGATGTCCACACAAGTTCACAAAACAATTTGACATTACTGATGGAGGGAGACAACTTGGAAACAAATAAAAATAATGAAATATCTAACCAATCACACACAGACCACTCACAGCCTCACCATTCTCATTTCACAGCGAGCACGCTCACTCAGACCACTGACAGCCAACCCACTAATAAGAAGACCACTCACAAACATAGTCAATATAATGCACATCTGCTCTGTAAAAAAAAACTCAACATTATTCTAAAATGCAGGACCACTCACTGCCAAGCTACATGCGAGAGTAGTCCTCGCTACTCCTCCTTCTGCCGCTTCCCATGAAGACGTCGCCGTCTTTTTTTTGCTTGCTGCTCGCAAAGTGGCAGCCCCCAGTCAGGGGGCGTGGGGCCCTGCTAATATGCCCCGTCTCACCGAGGCTGTCGCTGTGAGTCCCGAGCCAGGAGGCGATGCGCGCGAGCTCGCGCGCGGCCCCCTCCGGGAGGTGCTCCACGCGACGTGCCCCCTCGCCGTCCTCCCGCCGGCCTCCGTCGCCCCTCTCCTGCGTCCACCAATCGCCGTCCGCCTGCGCCGCCTCCGCGAGCTCCGCGGTCAATTCGGGGGGCACGGGGTTGCTCCGGCGACTCAGGACGCTGACGAACTCCACCTCGAGAGCGGCGCTCCCTCGCTCCAGCAGGCCGCGCTGGGACAGGCGGCGGGGGCCATCGGCACGGGGAAGACGATGACGCGGCGAGCGACATCTGCGGCGGCGGCGAACGGGCGGTCACTCGCGCCACCGCTGCTGGAAGGGGCCTTCGCTGAAGGGAACTCTGGGGAACCCGTCTCGAGGGGTAATTTTTCGCTGACTTTTACACGCTGGCCAGCGCACCTTTGGACGAGGTGGCAGTACCCGAAAATGACCCCCACCGAGCGCGACCTGCCGATCAACTGACCGCGGTGAAGCCATTTATACTTCGGGGTGGACAGAGATGTGGGATTAAACGTTTTTGTATCCATTGGAACCTAACAGAGAATGGCTTGACGACCACATCAGAGATTGGTGTCTGAAAGATGTGCAGCGCTACTTGAGCATATTGGCACAAGGCCGAGGACGGTGGAAATATTATTAAACGTGTAGTGGACACGCCCTGGGCTATCTGCCCATGGATGGTCATGATGATGATCCATTGGGAGATAGAACCGGCAATCCTCTTGTTTGCAAATCCAGTGTGGTAACTATCACAGGACTGCAGCACTCTGACGAGCTAGTCAACGATCTAGTCAACTCACTCATCTTCTTTTACCGGCCCTGAGCCACAGATGACAATTACAACATTTACTCGCTTGGCATGGACGATTCTGTTAATGGTGCAAGCCGGTGGCTGTGACAGTTGATATTTTATCGACCTCGGTTGCATGATCGGTTGATTCGTTCCCCGACCGTACACTTTCTGTGCGAGAATCAGGGCGCTCCCATTATTCAGGAACATTATCATTGTTTAGTCACCACACTCGTGAAGTTGGTGATATGAAAAAAAAATACCAGCCAGAATGATCTCACCAAATGATCCCCCCATAGTGGGAGCAGGGCTAAGTCAAGGTCACCCAGTGCTCAAAGTACCGAATCGTTGGGGTTGCTCTGGTCCAGTCACATTGCATCAGCCATCGTCCATCCAATACGCATATGTTGTACGCTGCACACCAATCTTTTTATCATGAAATTAATTTAGGACAAAATGAAAATGGTTGTGAGTGCTGTATTTGGGATTACATTCCTGTGCAGGTTACCGATTGCTAGCTTTGAGGAAGAACACTGCTCCTACCACATTACGGAATCCAAGTTTGATCCTTGGTCCGTGGTAGCAAGAGTGATGAATGCCGTGGGAAGCGATCACATGCCCCTCCATCAGGGTAGTGAAGTATGGTCAAACAATCCCAGTGACTGACGAGGCCTTCATCCAGTAGTGGATTGACAAATGTCTGTAACTTATGCTAAATGTAAATGCTTTTTTAACCACTATAGGTATAACGATAGATGCTCACTGCCCAGTGATTCAATTCTCTGTGCGAATTTAGGGTGGTAATTTGATTCGAGATTATTGTTTTTGTTTACATTGAGGCCGCAGGGTTAATATGAACGTATAACACACGCACACAGCATACGTCAACATACAAACATCTAAACAACATTGAATATCACGTGATTCGACGCGTGCATTGTGAACTCAATGAATAACGAAAATTCCAAAAATGTAACTACAGAGATTACACCTCTGCTATCAATGAAGACAATTATTAAAATGTTATTATTTTAGCAGCAGTAGTTTGAGCAGTCGCAATCCCGTGTGCTGACATTTAAAAAAGAAGTGAAACATTTACGGCGTGGTAAAGTTAGATGTGTTGAAACCAACACGGTCAACTCGCGTGTAGCTACATCAACTCTGCTGACGCCAATCTATTCATATGTATTAAATATATTAAATATATAACGATGTAAATATATTTTCTACTTTATATGTATATACATTATAAATTCTCAACAATATATGTTAACATATTATTGAGAATTTATAAGATTAATATAAATACATTTCGCATATAAATACATAACGTGTGTGTATTTTTAGTTTTTTCTAAATAATATTTTTATTCTATATATAAATACGTAGATAAATGATGGCGCCGCGATCTGCGAAGCGCGTCTCACCACTTGGTTGAGCTCCACACTGCCGGGGTGACTGACGGAGAAGAACCGCGCGGCTCCATGGAGCTTCTCCAGCACGGCCAGGAACTCCTCCAGGCGGCCCGCGGCTCTGCGAGGGGACACGCGCCCGCGTCTCACGGCGCGTCCGTCTCGCACGCTTCGGGCTTCGTGAGCCCGACGGTGACGGCCCCCATCACGCGACAGTGCCGGAGAAGCAAACAAACATCGGCTCAAATCTTCTTGGTTCTTTCGGTAAATTTCGATTTAAAGCTTTCGTGACTGCAGGGATTCATCTTCTTGGTTCTTTCGGTAAAGTCACGTAGAAGGGAAGTAATAAAATAAAAAAAATGTTATTACTTTATTATTTCCATTCTACTAGCCGCGAATGGAAATAATTAAACAATAAATAATAAGAAAACATTATTTTCCATTCTACGTGACTTTACCGAAAGAACCAAGAAGATGAATCCCTGCAGTCACGAAAGCTTTAAATCGAAATCGGCTCAAATGTTTAAAAACTCACAAACATTACAAGCCAATGGAACCTTCTCATCTCTGTCTTGTCTGCAACCCTCTCCTCTCATCTCACTGCGCCTATGTTGTCCACACTGATCTTATGGGACACCAGCTTTATCGCTTCTCTATACTGCTTCTGTCATCTCACTGGAATTGTATGAACTGAAAGTGAGGCCCTCCCCAATGGATGTTAACTACCTCGCCTGGTATAACAGGAGGTGGTGGGTTCGATCCCGACCCTGACGCCTGTTGCTGTATATTTGGAGTTTGCGTGTCTCTCTCCCCGTGATCGCGTGGATTTTTCTCGGGGTCCTCCAGTTTTTCTCTCTACATTTAGAAACATGCGCTTCGAGTATTTGACTGCTGTAAATTTCCACGTGAAAAGCACCTCTGATTAACACGGTTGGCTACGTACGGTGCGAAAAAAAGCTCTACATACTTACACTTCATAGGGCTATCATTTGTGACCAGGTTTCTTCTTAAAGAATAACTAACAGCTCAGCGGGCCTTACCTGGTAACATTTTAACAAAGAGTTTAGTTTATAGTTTAAGTACAGGAAGCTGCTATATTTCGGACACGTGACCTGCCAGGAGGGATGGATGGCAATGGGGGGACCGCGATCTGACAGGACGTCAAACATCAACCACTGTCTGGAGATGGAAGCGACCACGATCAGATGTCACGTGGTGACGAGTCGAGCTAAGTTGAGAGACCACCACGAGGAGATATCGGCGAAAGAAATGGCGATGCCCCCCACGGTGATGCCCCCCACGGTGATGCCCCCCAATGATGATGCCCCCCATGGTGATGCCCCCCAATGGTGATGCCCCCCATGGTGATGCCCCCCACGGTGATGCCCCCCAATGGTGATGCCCCCCACGGCGATGCCCCCCATGGTGATGCCTTCAATAGTGATGCCCCCCACGGTGATGCCCCCCAATGGTGATGCCCCCCACAGTGATGCGCCCAATGGTGATGCCCCCAAATGGTGATGCCCCCCAATGGTGATGCCCCCCAATGGTGATGCCCCCCACGGTTGAATATCTCAAAGGGCGAGAAGAGGAACGTGTCATCGGCAAGATGACGATGCTGTACACCAGCATCGTCAAGCGACACCCCGGTTCACGTCAGGGGGGGGGGATGCGTTCCTGGAAGGAGCGATGACTAATACCAAAACGACGTCAATCAAAGCGATTTACAGGGCAGCAGTAGGTGGTAGTTGGTGGTGGGTGGTGGTAGTGGGTGGTAGTGGGCGGTAGTGGTGGTGGTAGTGGGTGGTGGTGGTGGTGGTGGTAGTGGGTGGTAGTGGGTGGTGGTGGTGATGGTGGTGGTGGAGACAAAGACTGAGAGGCGACGGATAACGAGAAAGGACAGACGATACCGTCAGCGACGTGAGTGTGGGGTTGATGTGACGACGTATTTGCGTAACGACGTAAAGAGGGGGGAGGAAGACGTAAATCGGGAATGTTGCTGTATCGAGCTGAGCAGCACGCAGTTCCACGTGGCCCCTTTGTCAATGCGGTGCTCCGTATCGCGTTTGAGGGGTTGCCACCGGACGGTGAGTGGCAGGGACGTGTGGACCGCGTGCTGCCGCTTAGGTGTCTCAAGTTCACACGGCAGAGCAAAGTGCAGCGTTCGTGCTGTCGCCGCGGTTGTTAGGGGAGCGCTCTTCGTGGACGTACAGCCTGGGCACTTCCAATGCGACAGCTGGCGGGTTCGCTTGTGCATCTCCGATCGTCTTATAATATCACAAAGGGGAAATAAATGGAGATCACAACAATTATTTTGAGACTGCAGCGTAAAGCGATGGGTTTCCGTCCAGCCTCATAATAATAATTGTCATGTTACCATTCAATAAATAACAAAACAACTCCTGCCTTGTTAACACGCAGCACGCATATACCCGCAACTCCTAATGGGGCTCCAGTTTAAGTGGCCACGCTTAATTTTTTGTTGGCGGCATTTAAGCTCCCCTTGCCCGTGCACTGTGTGCGTTCAAAAACGAAATTAAATATTCCTCGCAGCATTTAGTCGCGAAAGCCACGCACTCTCTCCCCTACCGGGAGGCCCGATCACCTGCGGGGCGATTCGTTGTCGCGCCCAACAATTCCACAGCCCGACCACGGACGTGTGACGCATTCCTAGCCGAGAGTCGCAAAACGTTTCTCTCTCGCATGGCAAACGATGTCGCCCTGGGTACATTGGGTTCCCGTAACTGGAGCCCGCACCGACAACAACAACAACAACAACAAAGAACAAGGCCACCCTGACACACGCGCACGCCGAGCACGTGGCCCATTAACGTAATTTTCACTCGGGGGGGGGAGGGGGGGGGAGAAAATTGGACGCGCAAATTATCGGATGGCATACCCCTCCTTAATGAATTGCTGGGTCTCGCTGGCCACGTGGTAGTGTGCGATTATGTGGTCGATGGAGGACAGGGTCATGTCGGTCGCTTTCTGGAGCTGCTTCAGCGCCTCTGTCTCCCGGTAGACGGGCATGATGGCGTTCTCCAGCTTCAACAGGCGCCTCTCGAACGACTCCACAACGTTCACCTGCGAAGGTCACGGAAGGTCACGGAAGGTCCGGGGCTAATCGTCGTGCACCCGGTGCCACGGCTGAACGCACAAAGGTCCATCCGCAGTCGAAGGGGGCAAGTTTGGAATACAAAAACAAGCGCCCCGTGTGCGTTGCGGGTCAGTCCTCGCTCACCGGGGCCAGGCGTGTGGACCTCATTTATAGCAATCTCATCGATCTGTAGGCTGTGGTCAATGGAGTTAAAATACGGTCATCGAACGTGATGAAGTACAGCCACTTATGGGGGCGGGGTTAGCGGGGGGCATTATTGTAATTGGCCACACCTGGCAAAGTGACATGAATATCATTACAGAGCCGAGTGGAGTCTAGACGCAACTCCTGCCTGGGATCTTGTGAGTCCAAATACCTCCAGTCGCTCTTGCATGTCACGTGAAAATACCCCCACACTCGCTTGCTGGAACGCCAAATGCCTGTCTGAATACACAAATGCGTCACGATTGTCCGCAATGTGTACACACGATCCGGTACTGTACTAAGCATCAGAACTCCTCTGGCAACAGGCGTACGTTCGGTGTAGGTTGTGGCATGTGGCAATAGTCACATATTGTGTCATGCGGCCAATCCTCACAGGCAAACAGATAACGCGGGTAAATGCCGACCTGCGGCCGCACACACGCAGAGGGAAGCGGGGCTTGTGTGTGTCGATCTGTCGTCTCACACCACGAGCTCAGGGAAGATGCAGCTTATCTGGCTGTGACGGTCCCACCTGATGACGGAGGCTTGTGTTGCCTCCGAAACGTCGTGATTTTTATTGTTTTATTTTTATTAATTGAAATTTTTTTTACCTACGTGACTTTACCGAAAGAACCAAGAATATGAATCCTTGCAGTCACGAAAGCTTCAAATCTAGAAAGAAGATGCATTTGCCTATAACCCAATCACCCGCCGTTGAATGCTGGATGCTGAGCGGGCGCAAAGTTAGACTGATGGTCTAAGTTGTCTTGTGGTTGTTGTGGTTGTTGTTGATTGTTGGACTTGCATCCCACTGGGATTTTTGCACACAGCGTTGGTGTACGGTGATTTTTCTGCAATATTTTGCAGTCTTTTCTTGGATTTTCTGTTTGCACTCAGTCACAAATTCACTTTAAGATGTTTTTTGTTCATGTTTTTGTTTTTTGTTTGTTGCGGTTGCACCCGATTCAAGAGCCGAATGGCTCACAGGGCTATACCTAATAACTGAGCTTCAACTTGAGCATGAATGGTCGTGTTTGAATGGGAGACACGAGGGCTTGCGAGGTGCTGTAGGTGGCCATCAGAGCGCAGAGTGATCGCTCTCACTCCCCCCCCATCCCCTCCTCCCATGTAGGAACTCCAGACAGACTGTTACAGGATTTATTGAATGGCATTTTAATGAACGTGTATACTTAACAACAAAAATGAGAGCTATATATCATACATTATATAAGGATGTTAAAAATGTCACGGGCAGACAAGATGAGTAGCATGAATGTGTTATGGATAGCAGGCACGACAAGAAGATTGATGGTCATAATTGGAGAGGGGGAGGTTGGCTTTCTTGGACATGCAATGAGAAAACAGGAGACTGACACAAGATACTGAATGTCAATGTGGATTTGACTTCGAACATTACAGGCAGCACAAGAAGCCGGGGAGGGCAGTGAATTAAGTTTGTAATCAGTTTGAACAATTGCATGCAACTGGGAGGATCTGATGCACAGTTGCTGAAAAAATATCAGGGACCGAGCTAACTGAAGGTCACGATCGCCGTCGGCTTTGAGATAGAGAGATAGACACTGTTGTTTCGTACGGGGTGTATTTACAGTTTTGTCATTTGATTCTCTAAATAACGATTTATATTGAGATCTATATATATTTTAAACGGATTCAATCACATTAACTTACCATGTGGTCGGTGAGCTGGTCATTCTTTCTCAAGTTTTCCAACAACCACTCCAGTTCGCTCTCGTCCTGCACAGACACAAGTCCAAACAGTCACCAGGGGTCCTGTGCCAGTGAAGCGTCACGGTGGCTCGGAGATGTGAACTACATCTCCTGCTGTACGGGAGGTCGTGGGTTCGATCCCGACCCTGGCGCCTGTTTGCGTGTTTCTCTCTCCGTGGTCGCGTGGATTTTTCTCTGGGTCCTCCGGGTTTTCCCTCCACATTCAGAAACACGCGTTTAGAGAATTTCGCCGCTGTACATTTCCACGTGATAAGCCACTTCGTTGAGCTATCATCTGTGGCCAAGTCACTTCTGAAAAATAGCTATGCTGTATAGCTCAGTAGAGCCTTACCTGCTAAAATAAAAAATAGTTTTATAGAAGCGACGTCCAGCTTTGGCAACAGGAGGAGATATCACAGCACAGCGTCAACGCAAAGTCGACAGAATCGGATACCTTCTCAATTCCAGCGTCGATGTCGACCATTCTTCTCCGCAACGTGCTGGTCCCGTGGTCCATCTTGCACACCTGTGATGTTAAACACTCTGTGTGTGCGTTACCCCGATTCTTAGCGCAAATGTAAGGAAACACACAATTAATGCATAACCCCCCGGATTTGTCATTAACTACAGAGTGAGTCTGCACAGTTGTTTACAATGTCACTTCGCTTAACCTGGCTCACGAGACATCAGTCACGTGTTCTGTCTCGCGTGCATCCGAGATGCCCTGTCTCTGTGGTGCCTCGTGTGTAGTATTCGCAGTTTTACCCAAATGGACACCAAATGTTGCATGGTGCCACGATGGCTAGGAGATGTTAACTACCTCGCCTGGTGAGCAGGAGGTCGTGGGTTGGATCCCGACACTGACGCCTGCTGCGGCTGCTATATATTTGGAGTTTGCGTGTCTCTCTCTCTCAGCATCATCACAGTGGCTAGGAGATATTAACTACCTCGCCTGGTGAGCAGGAGGTCGTGGGTTGGATCCCGACACTGACGCCTGCTGCTGCTGCTGTATATTTATGGAGTTTACGTGTTGGCTCTCCCCCCGGCCGCGTGGGTTTTTCTCTGGAGGCCCTCCGGGTTTTCCCTCCACATTTAGAATCAACATCACGCGTTTAGAGTAGTTGGCTACTGTAAATGTGCACGTGATAAGCCACTTCGTTGAGCTATCATTTTGTGGCCAGGTCGCTTCTGAAAACAAGCCATATAGCTTAGTGGGCTTTTATTTAAAAAAAAAAGGTTTTATAGTTTACTGTTGAACATTCTCTTTCTCGCTTAGTCAATTTTTTTTCCGGGTGTTCTGGTCACCTCCCACAAGCAAACGTATCCCGAGACTCAATGTAGCTGTCCTGGATAGCTAAATTACATCAATTACTTGGCCTTCCCAACAAATATTCTGTCCCGACTCCGGTGCCAGCATGTGCCGACTCAAGTGAGACACTAATAATTGCAATGGAATCACTCATTGCACACTGGATGCTTTCTTCCTGTAATTGCCGCACAAAAAATATGAATACAATAAAGGCTGTCTGGCCGGCCTTATTCGGTGGAAATTGTAATTTGCCGAATTATTTTGGATGCTGGTGGCTGGCCTGCGTGTTCTGCATTCCTCCAGTATGGGTACTGCCACCTCTTCCAATACGTGTGGCGCACGTGGAAGAGTAGGCCAAATCACCATCTGGAAGGGTTATCTAGAGCTCCCTTGTTCTGAAAAAATAATCGGTGGGATTGGTGTATTTTCAAGTGGTGACGAACCTTAAAAACCTTAACAAAAACAATCTACCGTTAAAGTAGCCTTGCCAAAGAGTAGTGGTCTGGATGTCGCATGTAGTTCGGAGTAAGAGTGTTCTTGTATTGTATTATTCTTTTTTTTTATTGTGGTCGCTCCCAGGTATCGAGACCTGTAGCCCGCAATCATTGACGTGAATCTACGAAGCCAGAAGTGTCGCATGCCTGCGGCTCAGTGACCCAAATTGTTCATGGCTCATCACCAAAGCTGTAAACTTAATGCCAATTTTTTTTATATATCATAAAATAAAATTCGATCAATCATACTTATTAAAACAATTAAAAATTCTGACTTTCACGACAGCTAAAAATGTCCACCTCTTTGCAGTGACCCCTGCTTCCCGTCTCGCTTCTGCCTTCTCTGTCTGGCCCTGGAACCTCGCCCTGCCCCATGCTCGCTCTTCCCGTTTACTCCACAGTAAAGATGCACTTGTGTTCAGTTTGGGTCTTGCGGTTTCATTTCGCTATTGTTAAAGGGCACGGGAAAGGCTGGATGTTACGAAGTAGTAAAACATATGTTTTATTGAAGACTGAGATATGTTGGACTCTATCTGGGCACCGTATGGCTAGGAGGTTTTCCGATGTGATTTCGGATTGGACCGAAGCGTTGTTCAGCATCACGTGTTGACTGACGTTTCACTTCACACGCTGGGAACTTCTTCTGAGCAATTCCAGAAGCTTCCAGCGTGCGGAGCGAAGCGTCGGGCTTAATGCGGAACAATGCACGTTGCACTGTAAAAAACGGATCACAGGGTTACTATACAGACAAATATCCTCTGCATAGCCTTTGAAGACTGCATAAGCAAGTGATGTTAGCGAGTAGCACCTATGAAGGCTAACTGTGAATACAACATTAATGCGGCACTGTAATCCAGAAAAATCTACGATTATATAAAATTAACATTTAAGACATGGGCAAGAATGTTTGCGACAATTAACACTTAGAAAATCTTATTATTTAAACGTATTTTTAGTCACCACGGAATAACAACATTTGTTACTGCTTTGTAATAATTATGTTAAAATAACTAAAATAAAACACCGCGGCCTTGCCGCCCTCTCGCTGTGAGTCACGTCAAAGGCGCCGTGTGGTGACTCGAAGCACCAAACTGCCCGGCCCCACCACACCTGCCCGGCCCCACCATACCTGCCCGGCCCCACCACACCTGCCCGGCCCCACCACACCTGCCCG
>CM025639.2:1027564-1041360 GCA_014621495.2 Entosphenus tridentatus | reverse complement strand
ACCACACCTGCCCGGCCCCACCACACCTGCCCGGCCCCACCACACCTCGCTGTGAGTGACTGGCCGGTGTGAAGGGCGTTACGACCCCCTTGTTGCTGGCCGAGCTCAATCGTAGCAGCAGCTGTGGTGGTGGTACCGTGAGTCGTAATTAAAAATAAAAAGAGCCTCGCTTAGTTCCAGGGTAAACACATTTCATCATGGGAAAGCCCCGGCCACGCAGCGGTGCACAGCGCGAGTCCTGGGACGCTGCCTCTCACACGGATTACTGGAGCGGCAACATTTCCTCTGAAGTTCGTTGCACATGTGGGCGAATGTTGAGCCGCTGGCACACAAACGGCTCGTCGGCACTCCCCGAGGGTGGCAATTGCTAACATTGATTTTCTTCAATCGCCCTTTGTGACTCATGCAGCCAGTTATGGCTGCAGAGTTTGGTGGTACATGTTGTTTACGTCGTTTATTGTGAAAATTCGGCCACAGTTCCTATGACCTGCACTGTTTCATTGCTTTTATGGCTTTATTTTGGTGATTTTAGAAAAGTTTTTTGGTTTGGCCATGTTTGTTTGTTGTAGTACAGAGTTAGACTGATGGCCTTGTGGTTGTTGTTGTTGTTGTTTGATTTGCATCCCGCTGGGATTTTTGCAAACAGTGTTCGTGTACGGTGCATTTTCTGCAATATTTTGCAGTCTTTTCTTGGATTTTCTGTTTGCACATAGTCACTTTAAGATGTTTTCTTGTTCATGTTTTTGTTTTCTGTTTGTTGCGGTTGCACCCGATTCAAGAGCCGAATGGCTCACAAGGCTATACCTAATAAATGAACATGAACTTGACTCTCCATCGCAAATCGATACGACAGCGAGGTTCAGGTGGTAGCGTCTGGGGAGAGGAACATGCTGTTAAGAGAAAGGTGCCGCATATTTGCGATGTTTGATGGAAGAGTATCGTCGTTTGGAAGAAAGGGAACTCATGTGATGTGACACATCGAGGGAACGCGAAGACAAATAGGAAGAGCTCGTGCAAGAATGTATTGTCATCGTGGACACGAGGAGCTTTTGACACCCGAGGTGATACCGACAAACGCTCCTGGCTCCATGGGCTGACCCGTAACGGCAGTGTTTGGGAAGAAAAACAAAAATTCACAACCACCACACGGTGGCATCGTCGTGCGTGGGTGCCGCTGCTGCTGCTGCTGCGCGTGCCTCTCTCCGCACGAGGGACGGAGCCGACGAGGGCAGCATGAAAGAGCAGCGCCCCTTTAATGTTTAGCTCGTGACCTCTGTGACCCGTGTGCACTTCATTGGAGCGCTCCATTCGACAAACATTACAACTCAATAACGCGACCAGCTTCTGCTCCCTGATCAAAAGAACCGGCATTCACACGCACACTCTTATTATTATTTTTATTCATTTTAACTCCCGGACTATCTTTAGGAGGGGGGGAATAAAATAATAAATAAAGCCTTAAAATCACTAGCAATCTACATGCAAAGTATCACATTATGGGGAGCAGCAGCAGCAGCAGCAGCGCAATGGTGCCCTGTTCTACCAAGCTGGCCACCCGCGTTACATTCCTGTCCACGGTCAACACCAGCGGCGAGTGATTTCTCGACTCAACAGATATCTCTTCGTGTACAGGGTTAAATTAGCCAGTGTCGTGTCCACGGTGTTTGTATCACTCGTATGCCTCCTGCGTTTGATTCTCGTGACATCTGAACCGGTCCTGGACCCCCCCCCCCCCTTTCTTCGCCGACCCGCACTGACCAGCAAGGTCAGGCAAAGGTCAGACAACAACCCACGTGGCCGACAGAGTGTTGGGGATCCCATCACCCAGCGGCGATACGACAGAGGGGGCTTTGCGTCGTAACAACCAAAATTATCCCGCTGCGCGATGCCCTTCCCTGTAGTATAGCCATGAAGCCCCCCCCCCCCCCCGCGAGAGCTGACGGCTGGGTCATGCAAAGCACGCTCGGAACCACGGCACCTTCGCCTGAAGCTCAATTTGAGGAAGACGGGCTCCAGTTACACTCACTCGAGATCGAATATCTTCGTGAAAGAGCGATCCAAGGCCCGGGACGCGTTCCCCCCAAAAAACACCACACACGGGGTGGGGGGGGGGCAATAAACATCTCTGCGTGGTGTATTATTTATTTGTTTTCTTCCCGTAGACGGCTTTTACTTTCAGCGGCACTGATTTGTTGGTGTTTTGGGCCCCGCCACTGTCAGACAAGTACGTCGCTGACACACCGCCGGCTCGGTCAGTTGGGTCGCACACCGCGCGATGTGAATGCGCCTGTGTGCCCCGACCAGCATCAATTCACTCTTTACAGAACAAGAAGTACTCCACTAAAGCACCACTTCGCCTCCCACAGAAAATCCCGTTAAAGTGACCGGCGTAGAAGTATGTTGCAAGCATTTCTGAAGACATTTCAGTGGGAGGTAAATTTAAGTGGGAAGTACACAGATCATAAAATGTTCGATATTAATTAATATGATTTCATATAAAAGCAGCATGTCACGCTTCCCTTATTACCAGTCACACCGTTAAAACACACACACACACACACTCACCAACAACTCGCTCTGTGCTTCACGCACGAACACCGTGTCATGTTATTCTTCACGAGCTGTCGTGTTTTGTGTTCATGTGTTTGGAAAAGCAACGCCTTTGTCAGTGGCCATATTATTGTGAACGCGTTCAGAGAGCCTTGGGTGGTGGTCACAAATGATTTCAATTTGGTTTGGATTTGTCTGTGTCAATAACGTCGCAATGTTGCACTCTGGCGAGTACTTCCTCATTTAATATCTCCCTGAAAGGGAGAGGTCACCAGGTGGAAGCACACGTGGGCTCATCACTCTCAATGGAGGGGGCTTTCAATTTTAGACAACAGCCCTGCCAACACAGAGGAGGGACGCTGGGGCGTAGGAAATGGTTGTTTGCCGAAATCACACGGCGAGGAATGGGCCCCTGTTTGTCCTAGCAAATGAAAATGTGGTCTTCAAGGATGTCTCGCTTTGGTCTGGACGCGCTGCCCATCCACAGATTTCTAAAGAGGGGGCAGCTTTAGGCGCGTTCCGTGCGCTTGCTCAACGACGATGACGACGTGACGCGGCCTGCACTCGCCCCAGATCCGCCACCGCCGCACAAAGGAAGGCACACGCAGGAGAGGGCCCACGCTGGCGATGTTTGTAGAGTCCCTGAATAGGCGTCTACGTGTTACAAGAGAGTGAAATTAAAAAAAAAACGATGGATTTAGGAACCCCTGCGTTTACAATATGATCAGAATGGGAATATTTATGTATTACTGGAGGGCTCCGATGAGCTTTGAAGGCTTTTTTTCACAGATGTCCAGGTAAGATCGTTACAGCAACAAACAGTTACACAAACACGACAGTCGTGCAAGTACAAGGTAAACAAATCACCCAAACACAAAACTAAACCATCCCCGTCCTGCCAAGCAAAGCCCACTGCGTTATCAACTTATTTTACTATTGCCAGGGCTGTGAAGGCGTGGGGGATTGCTGGATGGCATTCGGTGCACGGGATGTGAGCTGGCAGCAGTTGCCTTTGTTATTTTTCCCGCATGCACAGAAGACGGTGCTGCTGGGTGCTGATCACGCTGGGCTACGCCAGACAGCGGCGCGCCTCTCTGGAAGTTGGCGGTGCCCCGCTCGTCACGGGCTCCCGGTTTTCTTCAGGGATCACAAGAGTTTTATATACTGCACCAGGAGTGAGCTGCAGAGTCCAGTTTTATATAAATATATATTGTAAGCCAAGAGTTTGTGTCATCACCACAAACATGTATTTACACCCATCAACCGCATCTCCAATTCGGCACGGTTGGCTACGTACGGTGCGAAAGAAGTTCAACACACATACATCAGTGGCGAGCCTACTGTTCGTGCACCCACTGTGTATTCACAAGTTAATCGCCACCTTATTGAAGGGAGAAAGACGCGGACTACATAAAATGGGACCTTTTTGCCAGTATTCCTGGTGAGATTAGGCTCTAAAGAAGGCTGTCTCTGGAGTAAGCTAATCAGTTTCAAAGACAATGCATCATCCATAATTATTAGAGAATATTTGTTTGCATGTTCACCACAAGCACTGCGTGTGTGGTTAATGCAGTACTTGATTCCTTACAAAAAGTTTCTATTTGGTGTTTGAACATCTTAACACATGTTTCATTACTCTTGTTTCATTGCCAGAAAGGGTAAAACCTATTCTTGTTTTTTCATACTCAAAGCATATTTATATCGTCATTTTTGTGCAAAACGATGAGTGGTGTCTGTTAGCCCTTGGACTAAAACTATTGGGAGTTCCTAGACCCCCCGTTGGCCGCACCCCTTGATGCCAACGCGCGTGAGACGATGCAGGCCAGGAACCACGTGGAACTGTTGACCTCAGGTGCTGACCCCAAAGCCGGCTCACTGAAATGGGAAGCCATGGCGCACCACGGCCTAGCGTCTCGTGCGTTCCTGTCCGCACTTGAGCACACACATCGCCTGCGTGCGCCTGCACTGGGGATGTGATCACAAATGTAATTTACAAAATAGATTGCCACGGAAACATTAAAAGAACAATTCGTTAAAATTGATCGATGCGCTCACAATACGCGCTTCAAATAAAAAATTGTAAAATAGCGATTTTTTTTATTATTATTTGCAAATATTTCCTTTCGCCTAATTAAGCACAAGACAGACTGAATAATGTAGATCGGAGACAGACGCTAAATTGAGGGGGCAATCATCCAGAACGGCCGATGACGTTTGATGATGACGATGTTGATGTTGATGATGAGACTGACAATACAGGCCAGACAGTACAAATGTGTCAACAAAGGATTGGTTATTGAATAGAATCGTGACCCCAAACTTTAATAATTCATCAATTCCTCTCTTGGCACGTCGACCGAGAAGTCACAACGACCTCGCGCTGGGATTCGTGTAACTCTCTTCCTCTCCGGAGTCAACATTGCGTGGAGGCACTTAGCAAAGTTGTCGCCGTATTTTGAAATGAAATAACTTGGCCATTTGTGACGACTTGTGATGTCCTTTTCTTAAAACCTTCAACCACCCCGTCATCTGACTGTGCTTTTTGACGAACAATGTATCTGAAGGATCGTAAGGTGGGCGATTCTCAAACGTTTAACGTGCAATCATTGCATTGAAAAGGTTGGGATTTTTTTTCTGTATCGACTTTATTACCTCAAATTTATGATTCGCCTCCATAATTGTGACACGTTTGCAATCGTCGTTATCGACTCTTATTTTCCAGTGCCCCCCCCCGCCTCCAAGACGAGCACAGCCCTGTCACGCGGCGAGAGTCGTCGTGTTGAATTGGCGGCGCGTTCACATCGGGGTCTTTAACGTCACCGTGGGTTGACGCTTCGAATGGCAGGGGGCACGAAGGGCGGGCGGCTCAAACCCGGCGATGCATCGCGCGCCCTTCCAGAGCTCCTCCTCTTTGCCGTGCGCGCGGCCCATTACACAACAACAGGCGATTCGTATCTGGTGTGGTTCAAAAACCAATCGTGGACTCCGTCGACGAATGGCACGAGCTCTGTGGAGCCCTTCAGGGAAATGGTCAAAGCCGCACGCGTGGACGCGTAACGTCCCTTTTGTCAACACATAGCGGGACGAGGGCCCCCCCCCCTGTATGTCCACTAAAGTAAACCGCCTTTTGTCAGTTACGATGAATTGAGATGAACCATAAGCGCTCGAAACGCCGGAGGAGAATCGCGTGACTAATCATCGTCATTGGCAGCCGTGATCAACCCACTGGTAGGTGAAGCCTTCCCCAGGCCATCAGCACCTCTCATGGTCTCACGATGTGATAGTCTGTCGATCTGCACACACACGTGGCTCTAGTTTACTGGCAAACAGCCACTCCGTCAAATACAACTCAGACCATGAACTTTGTTTTTATTTTACCAGGTAAGGCCCACTGAGCTGTGTCGCTCTTTTTCAGAAGCGACCTGGCCATCAGAAATGATAGCCCAACGAAGTGGCTTGTCATCACGAGGACATTTACAGCAGCCAAATATTCGAAACGCACATTGATTCTAAATGTAGAAGGAAAAACCGGAGCACCTGGAGAAAAATCCACTCGACCACAGGGAGAAAGACATCCAAACTTCAAATATAGAGCAGGCGTCAGCGTCGGGATCGAACCCACGCCCTCCTGTATACTAGGCGAGGGAGTTAACATCTCGAGCGAGTTAACATTTGACAGTAAGATGCCCCAAGAGTGGAAAGTGTTAAAAGGCGGATTAGTTCGCACATAAATAAATCATGGTTAAAATTACACCGTGCTTCCTATAGGACAACTCCAGGCTGAAAGCTTGGGGAAAGCCAATACTTGAGCTGTCACATCTATTTATCAAACTGTTACGGCTCATCATGCCAACAGCGCCATTAGCATACCACCGCCGCCGTTGTGATGAACGTTGGACCTCAATCCCTGATGGAGCCTCCACATCAGCACCGTCCTCATCCTTTATCATTGCTGATGCAAATTCGGCTTCGTGAAATTCAAACTGCCAAAGTAGCATTTTCATAAATCTCATTTGCCATGCTTCCACTGACTTTCAGCGAATTGCACTCGGAAAAGTTCGATCGAAACAAAATAACGCATTGCGTGGAATAGAGTCAAGTGTGTGTGCGAGTGTTGTGGTCTGCACCACAGATGCATACATCTGGGTTCAATACCCAGCCATGGATACTAGCAGCAAGTCGCAGCAGTCGCAGCAGCGGTAGCACGTCGTTTGTGAAACACGTGGCAAGTGAAGCTCTTCGGGGCCTCGCATAGATTGACTGAACTTTGAATGAGAAGCCGCTGCAGTGCGTCAGCATCAGCACGGGGCGGCGGCGGCGGGGGGCACTAAATTGGCGAGGCGTGGTGCTCGCCGCACCGCGTGCTCGCGTGTAATCGCGACCTCACCAGACATCCACAAAACAATGCTGGCTTCACGGGGGAGCTGTGTGTGTGTGTGTGCTCTCTTGCTGGTGGTAGCCAATTTATGCGAATAACTTTTAAAGTATATCGTGCCGGGACATATCGTGTGTGTGTTGTGTGTGTGTGTGGTGTGTGTGTGTGTTGCGCGCGTGATGGACAGTTGGAAACTTGAACCGAGAGTCGTGCACAATGCGCATCTCACGTAGCCGCGGGAGGTGTGAGCTTTCCCACCCACACGAATTACCCCACGCCGTGTTTGCGCCCAGACTCATTCTCGATCATCAGCCCGCGTCGCCCCCGCCACCACCACCACCGCCCCGGCAGCAGCAGCAGCGAGCAGCGAGCAGAATGCACGCGGCTTCAAACAGATGCAGCGTGAAGCAATCGACTTTTACCACGTGTACACAAATTCACTGGTTATTGAATGTTCATGACCCCCGCCCCCTCCAGCACCACCACCCTAACCCACCCGTACGTGATTATCTTATCGTCATTAAATCTTCAGTGCTTAGGAAGGGCATTAAAAAATCATCCAAATGTTAAACTTGAGTCTCGGAGCCATGAAAGGCAACACCGCGCACACACACACACAGAGAGAGGAACATATCCTTGGCTATGTGTCGTTAGCTTGAGGAGGCCAAGCCGTGACAGCCTGTGGTATGACAGACGCCAATGCTGTGCGAGTGTCCAGTGGCGCAACAAGAGACTGGGACACAAAGGGGTCACTTTGGGGTGTGAACCCTACATAATTTAGGGGTGAAGCTTCTGGGGTGAACCCAGACACGATGCGGTGCTGGGAGTGGCTTTTTGTTTGTTTGTTGTCGTTACTGGCAGAGTGGAGCGTGGACAGTAAAGCAGCAGAGCATTTGAGATAAGTTATATTTTAAATACTTTTTTTTAAACACGCTTTCATGAAATGTACCGTACGAGTAATGGCAGAACTCCACGACTCCAGGAAGTGGCCGCAAAGTTTGCCATAACGTAAAGGACCGTGGTGATTTACAGCCAACGTCAGTTGAGCGTGGACAATTAGACCCAAGCCGAAACATAACATCTAAAAATTATGTTTACAAATATTTTTTTGATAGAATATAGTATTGTCATCAGTATGACACAAGTATACCAAGTTTGCAGGCGATACCACATTGGGAAGTGGGTTAAAATTGAGTTACAAGATTTGAGGATACGACAACAACAACAGACAGAGTGAGTTAAATAAAAGCGTGTAATAAAAATAAGAGTGAGTTTAATCCTTTCTGGCAACAGAACAGGATGTGTTAAGATGTTCAAACTCCAAATAGATTTCTTTCTGCAAGGAATCAGGTCTGCATTAGCCACGCACAGTACTCGTGGTGAATATGCAGACAAACATTCTCTCATAATTGATGTGTTTATTGTCCGTGAAACTGATTGGCTTACACCACGTTGATAGCGGCAAAAACGGGGCCATGAAACAGCAGAACATTCATCTTCTTGGTTCTTTCGGTAAAGTCACGTAGAATGGAAATAATAAAATAATAAAAATAAAACATAATAAAATAATTCTCACGACGTTTCGGCCACAACGCAAGCAGCCGTCTTCAGGTGGAGAACAGGTCTGTCGAGAAGACAGTCTGAATGAGCATTTGTAAGAACGTTAAAGATTCAGCCCTGCAAATAACCTCCTCACGCTACTGCTGGTGGAAGGGTCGCCCATTAGAGGCATCTGGAAAGCAGCCCTCTGATGGGTCCTTTGGCCAACTCTGGCACGATCGACGTACCCACATTATACCCCACCAAATGCGGTCCTGTCGATTGACTAACTTTGAAAAACCGCACCAATAGGGATTTTTTTTAATTATAAATATATCTTCCTCATCAATGTCTCCCTCATCAATGCACACATTTGTCTTTTCCTCATCATTATATTTAACCTGATCATCATCGTCATCATCATTAAAGAACACGTACAGTGCATGTAAGTACAGTATGTGTATAATGGAAAGTGTGATTACTAAATGTTATTTATATAAGCAGGAGGCTTAATGTATGTGTCAAAGAGCATGCCGTTCAGACAGGGTCGTGGCATGCACAGTCCACGCAGCACGCATCCCACAGCTCAGTGCGCTTTACCTGGTAAGACTAAAAATAGTTTTATTTGTACATATTTTGCAAGTGATTTATGACCTTTCCTATTCTTCACACTCCTGTCGTCTTTTTTTCGCGTTGTTTGTTGTTGTAACAACTCCGTGCCCCTGCTAGACATCTGTGACAAAAGAGCTTTACAGCTCATCAGATTCCTCCCGCGGTATAAATAACCATCCTGCTCTCTGCGTGCACTGCCTCCTCCCGTGCTAAGCGGCACCCTCGGCGCAATCAGCCCCCGCAGGCTCCAACAGCTCTGTCGCCCTCTTCAAGGAGGGGAAGGGTACATTAACAAAGAAATGTCTCACGTTTGGCACGATACGTCGGATGTGTTTGGTGGAGCAAGCTGCTAATTAAACACCTTGGTAATGTGCCCCCGGCCTCCTTGTGTGGTGTTTCACACTGGGCAGGAGTCAAGCGTCACCACGTGGCCACCCACCCACCCACCAAGACCCCCCCCCCCCACTACCGACGACTCGAGGTGGGGGGGCCTTAAAGGCCATTACGACACTTCTCGCCGCACACACGCACGCACTCATCACGCACAATGAGCGCTAGGGATTATCGATTGATTAATCTGACTTCAATTGTGGGGAATCGGTTAAACGTTTGCGGTCGACTTTATATTGCGCGCAATTGCGAGCAAATCTGAATGTGTGCGCGCGCTGACAAACACACGTGAGCACGCGAGGTGGTAACACGAGGTCGCGCTGCTTGCGGGCGAACAGGCGTTGGTCACGGCGCGCGTGCCTCACGGCAAGGAGCACCTGGGTTCAATTCCCGACTTGGGAGGCGTTTCTAGCGAGGACTTTGTATGTTCTCCCCCTCGGTCTGCACGGATTTCCTCCGGGTTCAGCTGCTTTGCTCCCGTAGCTTAAGAAAGAAGAAAACCACACACACTACAACAAGTAATGCTCAAACATCCCGATGCTAGAAGTTACCAACAAATGACTCGGTTGGGGGTGGCACATGTAGCAGCAGCGGCGTCGCCGACTGAGAAAGCTTGGCAGGGACCTCCTGACAAAAAACTCCTTGCTGATCGCACCTCCGATGCGCACGGCTGTTAACTATGTACGGTGCGAAAAAGGTTCTACACTCACACATACAAGTGAGGCGTTCCTGGGCAAGCGAGCGTGTTCGTCATACAATACCTTTTCTTTTGTAGGGAATTACATTTCATTCGAATGGGAGTGTAAAAGCATTTAGTTAAAGTACGTTCAGAATGAGAGCAGCTATTAATGTATTCTCTCCAAGGTGATGGATGTTTGAGATGTCACCAACGGAAGTCAGTGTGACGTGACGAGCACCCAGATGACTTACGGTGACATGAGAGCAACATGAAGTGGCATCCACAATCGAGGTGTTTCGGGTCAGATCGCTTAACTATAAATTCGTCGTTAAACCCGCCACCACCCGACACAGCCAATTAGTAAGGTTTGTCACGTAAACAGAACGTGGCAATTCGTCACTAGTACAGCAACACCGGTGTGTTGGAGAGCAAATCCACAACATTTACAATCTGAGTACGACGTTTCGCCAGTAATTACAACGGGCATCATCAGGCGGCAGCCAGATTTGTGGAGTGGCAGTTTGAACTTAGAAATCTGTTCAGTGCAGTTGTACAAGTTTGTATCTTACAAGCATGTTTCACATGACCTGATGACACTATGGCGTCGTCGTCGTTGTCGTCACAATGCTCTTTGTTAACGATTAATTCATCGCTGTTTGTCCGTGGCCGCGGCTTTTTTTCTGCCTTTCGCGACGAAGGGGCAGCTTCATTGCCCAGGGGATTCGCGCGTTCCTGGGGACGCAGCGGCCCTGGCAAGCGACGAGGGGGAGAGAGAGAGAGAGAGCGAGCGAGAAAGAGAGAGCGAGAGAAAGAGAGAGTCACGCGGAATCGACGTTACAATCCGCGAGGCGACAGGGGCAGGTCTGGGCTTGCGACGGGAGTCCGCTGGAACAAACGGCAGCGCCGAAAGCACAAACAAATGGGGGGACCCGCCCTCTAATCATCACACCTGGCAGCCACGGCTCGAGAACGCAGACGCTCGGAGAGCCTCAACAGCACCGCGTACCCTCGGCTGGCTGTGTAAAGATTGGCCGAGAAGAATGATTGCCGAGAGAGGAGAGCCAGCGGCCCAGCATGTTACGTGGGGTGTTGGTGAGCAGTGAGTGGTGAGCGCACTGCCACCTGAGATCCAGCCTTCAATCCCCGGCCGAGTGGCCAATATCACTGGTGACTATCTTGGACTGGTGCTGCGCCTCCCTTAGGTCGGCTCAGCCGTAAACGAGCACCTGGCGCTCTCTATGAACACCCGCACTGGGGAGAGAGAAGTTATGAGCTACCCGTCGGAGGCCGTCGGACTGCCAGAAGGGCTGCGTGCAGAACGAGAGAGCGAGCGAGAGAGTGAGCGAGAGGTGGGGGTTTACATAAAGCAAAGTTATTATTTTTAAAAAAATTACGAAATGATGAACGAAGCAAAGTGCCGACTACACCGAGCATCTTCTTGTTTCCACTAAAAAAGAGAGAGAAAGGCGACGGGGGTGCACTGTAGGTCACGCCGCCCACGTGTGTACCGTTCCGGCCCTGGTAGGGCCTGCCCGACATTCGTTGTCGCAACGGTGTACGCCTGACTCTATAGGGGATGGGGGGATATCTTTGTATTTTTGTAATGGCATTTTGTAAAAGTGTTGGTATGGCATTGTTGAAAAATGTTCAGTACTCAACACAACGTAGAGACGAACACGAGTTCAAGCACACGCGCGCCCAACGCAATTCTGCACTTTCCATCTGTGCCGCTTTAGCACGACGGGTCTGGCTCGTGTACCGCCGTACGCGTGACTTTACAGCATGTGCTGTTGTTCGCTCTTGAACCATGTCAATATAATTGCAAGATGATATATTTTTTTATAATTCAATAACATAAATTCTCCATGTTTGGCCAAGTAAGCAAACACGTTCATTGATTCATCTCAGGAAGTTGGTTATTATACTCATGATGCACATTCATTGAATCCCGCACGTGAGACGATATTTCTACGACCTTTACGAAGAACGTGCGACTTATAGCTGTAGGAACGAATGGACGCGTGTAAAAATTGGCTAAATACACTCAAAACAAAGCACGAGAGGAGGTGTCAACGGGAGACGAAACAATGATGGATTCTTGAAGCGATGTTTCAAACCCGAAAAGTCACCGTCAATTCCCAAGAGGCGTGGAGAGGCTGGGAATTGTTACCGCCTCGGTTTGAATGCGCTTCGTAAAATGATTATTATGATCAATCAAATCAAGATTATGACCATTGTTCGTTGCCTCCAGTGGCCGCAGTTTTCACCCAGTAACCACCACAGAACCTGCCCTGCGGATACATTGTTACATGAAAAAAACATCCACAATGTTTAATAATTATTTCGTCAATCCACTGCTGGATGACGGCTTCGCCATCCGATGGCCACACCTCGCCACGCTCCGCAGTCGTCTTTGAAGAAGCGGGGAAGCCCAGGGCCGGTGCAGCTTCATTCATCGTTGATGTCATCCGCGGCCAGGCATCGAACTCAGGGGGTCTGGGTCAGAGCGCGGTGACGCTTACCGCTGCGCCGCCGCCGCTCCGAGCACCCCGATACAAAAACAACCGCGCACTCGGCATCTCGTTTCACTCGGCGCGGTCGGAGCGCTCCGGCTCGCAATTGGCACGTGCACAGAAAATGTCACACGCGCACACACACGCACACACGTAAACACACGTACATAAAGATCCCCCATATAGCCTTAACAGACTGTAGGGGCAAGTCCTGCTAGCGAGCACCTATGAAGGCCGGAACGGTACACGAGGGGGTGGGTGGCCAGCACCACGCCCGACCGCCTTTGTCTCCCTAGTAGCAATGTTTGCACACTGCACCAGGTACTCATTTGAGGCTGAGTCGACCTGGTGTTGGCCGTGAGCGGGAATCGAACCCGTGTCGCCGGGTTCATAGCGCAGCGTAGCGCTAACCGCTACACCACCGCTCCCCACATGCACACACACGCGCACGCACACACGCACACAAGAAAGACGGGGAAATCTAATCACCAAACTACAACAACAAAACTGATGATAAATCAATGTTGGGAGTCTCGAGGTGAGGGCCCCACTGGCTACTGTCCGCCCTTCCACGGGGCGTCTGAACCCTCCAAGAGCATCGGCAGCTCGCAGCCCAGAAGCCATGGGGGGCTATGGGGGGGGGGGGGGGGCTTTTTGTTGTTCCACGACTGTTGTGCACAGGCCCAAAGGCCCAGAACGTCAAGCGGTGAACAGCAACGAACATCGGCATCAAAGTAGTAATAGAAAAGGGTGGACACGTCTCTTGAATTGAGCGAGGCTAGAAGAGCTTCGGCTGAAAGTAACAATTGACGGGAATTCCCAAATGGAGCAGTGCGAGGGAAAGAAGCAGAAAGAGAAGCGGCGTGACCTGAAGTGCAGAGGTCAAGGGGTGAGTGGGTGAGTCTGTGACTGCGTGGGCGAGTATGTGAGTGTGTGGGTGAGTGAGTGAGTCTGTGAGTGTGTGGGCGAGTGAGTGAGTGGGTGAGTCAGTGAGTGTGTGGGTGAGTATGTGAGTGTGTGGGCGAGTGAGTGAGTGGGTGAGTCTGTGTGTGGGTGAGTCCTTGAGTGTGTGGGCGAGTGCGTGAGTGGGAGAGTCTGTGAGTGTGTGGGCGAGTGGGTTAGTCTGTGAGTGTGTGGG
>CM025639.2:1008732-1027554 GCA_014621495.2 Entosphenus tridentatus | reverse complement strand
AGTGGGTGAGTCTGTGAGTGTGTGGGCGAGTGAGTGGGTGGATGAGTGGGTGAGTGTGTGAGTGTGCGGGCGAGTGGGTGAGTCTGTGGGCGAGTGAGTGAGTGGATGAGTGGGTGAGTGTGTGAGTGTGCGGGCGAGTAAAGGTGTGGGCGAGTGGGTGAGTCTGTAAGTGTATGGGGGAGTGAGTGAGTCTGCTAGTGTATGTGGGAGTGTGTGAGTGTGTGGGCGAGTGTGTTTGTGTGCGAGGGAGTGTGTTGTCTTGACCTGCCGTGTGGTACTTGAACACACTGTGTACGACACAAAATCGTCAGCTCTGGTAGACCAAATCCTACCAGAAGGAATGAATGGTTTTCGATGTGGAGGAGCACAGGGAGTAATCCCGCATTTTCTAGGATACCCACACACACATCTGACAGCATCGGCTACGATAGCTTACATGTATAAAAGGTAAAGGTTCAGGACTGCAAACTGCCTGCACCCACCACTGCTGGCAGTAGCGTCTCCACTACTGTGGCAGCTCTTGGCAGCGCGACCAGATGGTTATTATTTCGCCTCCTCTTCCATCCTGGGCAGGCATCCTGGAAGAGCTGCGAGTACCCACACTTGTCCCCACCACGTGCCCACTCTGTACACCCATTGGCAGCGCTGGGTGCACTCAGGTGGATGAGCGTCAGCGACACGCACCACTGTTGGTGTCTGCCAGGCCGGGATATCGAGCTGGCGACCCCTGCGTTGCAAACTCGCCGTGCCGACCATCACATCACGGCAGCCGTGTTGACCTCGCAAATCAAGCGCGATCACGAAATGTGATAGGATCCACGCATCTGCATGCTTTGTGTTCCTAGCGAGGCGTGTTGTGTGTGCGTGCAAGCGCACGGGTTTCCATGAAGGAAATATCTCCGCTATCGTCAAAAACGTGGCGATTCGGTGTCTTAACTGTTTGTGACGGGCTTTGTCACTTCAGGTCGACCAAAGTGCTTTAATGAGAGAGAAAGAGAGAGAGAGAGACGCAATTGCTCATGCTAAACAGCTTGCTGTAGGTAGCCCAATTGAAATTCATCTAATTACCAAAATTGTTTCTGCTGCGATACTTATGAATAAATAACCTCTGCGGAGCATTCATCTCGTCTGCGATGTCACTGCACACGCATTGTCACGCTCCCGGCTCTCTCAGTCACGGGGCTTTGTTCGCAGTTTTTCAAGTGCTGATTACAGCAGAGAGAGAGAGAGACACCGCCACACGAGGTGGAAGCAGCGACTTTCGATCGCGTTATTTACAATTCGCCACCATCGGTGTGTCTCAGCAAAGGTGGGTTTTCTGTCTTGTTACGAGTTAATGGGTTACTATGTACAACAAAAACACGATGTTTATTTTAGCGGGTAAGGCCCATTGAGCTGTATAGCTTTTTTTTTCAGAAACGACCTGGCCACAAATGATAGCTCAACCAAGTGGCTGACCATGTGGAAATGTACAGCAGCCAAACACTCTAAACGCATGTTTCTGAATGTTGAAGGAAAAACCCGGAGGACCCAGAGAAAAATCCACGCGACCACGGAGAGAAAAACACGCAGACAGGCGTCAGGGTCTGGATCGAACCCACGACCTCCCGTATACCGGGCGAGGTAGTTAACATCGCATAGCCACCGTGGCGAGATGCCATGCGAGGTGATCCATTTGTAGACACCCCACCGATGTCCCACCACTCCCTCTCGTCGCTTTCTCATTTCTCGGCGAGGCGAATGGCCGCTGAGCTCCGGCTGTTGCAGTGGAGCAGAGCCGAGGGAGATGGCGTGGGGTTGGGTGGAAGCGACTCCAGCATCCCATGGCATTGGGTTTGTCCATCATAGAGGGTTTTTTGGGGGAGTTTACTCTTCACGTAAGAGTTCTCCACGGAGATGCACGCCTTCAATAAATTCACGGGAAAATAAAGAGAGAAGGAGCACTTAGCGCCGCCGAAATCAGCCTTCAGTTCATTATCAATTGTTCAAATGCGACCGGCTGTTTGGTGACCCTGCCACGGAAGTTCTTGAGGAGAAGGTTAATTTGAAATGGCGTGTTTATTACCATAGCGTATTAATAAAATGCAAATTCAGCTCGCTGGTTTGAGTCCCCCTCACGTCAGCTGCTGCTGCTGACTGATTGTAGTAATCGCATGATTAGCATTTTTTAATGAAAAGGTCATCTGGGGATGCACACGACATTAATCTCAGAAATGACATCTAGCCCGTAAAGTGCCTCGGTTTTATCTGGGAGTTATTTTTTCTCTATCCAGGCAAGGGGTAAAAGTGGTTGTGAACGCGACAACTTGCGCCGATTGTCACCCCAGATGGGCGACTGGCACAGCTGCTTGAGCGATAGCGTCTCTCTAATCTGATAATTTGATATTTATGCAAAATACTCAACGAAAAAAGCCACACGTGTGTGTGTGTGCATCTCAGCTTTTTTTTCGCATCACATGCTTAAGCCTCTTTCAAGACGTCTGCCCAGAGTGGAAGAGTAGGCCAAATACCCCCCTAGGAGAGCCGTCTGTCGGCAGTGGAGCGAGAAAGCAGTTGCAGAGTTGGCTGTACCCTTACCCTAACAAATGCATGGCTATGTTTACACTTTGTTTACCTTAACAAATGCATGGCTATGTTTACACTCATAAGACAAGGCCGGCAGTGTGGGGTGTAACCCGATGCAAATGTGTATTAAAATGTTTCTTACACATTGTTAGGTATTCACAGCGTGTATTTACCTTGTCACGTGTGTGTGTGGGTTTAACTTTGAACCAACGTGAACCAGAATTTAATATAACTGATGTCTGAGTCAAAACAAGGCATTGCAAATTTTGATAAATTCTTCAACAACTCTTTTTTTTTGTCCAAAGGCGTAAATTAGATCTATTTTATTTTGTGTTCCAAGCGTTCTCGGTACATTTAGCAGCAACGCAAGCCACAGCGGGGGAGCGTCATTACCTCGCACAAATCTCTGCGCAAACTTCCTGAACTGTCCCGCAATCATTTTGGCCACGTCTGTGTCACCCATCGCGGCGTCTGATGTCACTCAGAGCTCCACTCTCGCCCATTGTTGGCGTCTCTCCCGCGGTGCAAAAACCCCCGGCAGCATTCGGGAGGCACGCGCCTGCACACCCCCTGTCATACCCCACGCAAAGACAAAGATACCCCCCCCCCACCCCCGTATAGCAAGAGGAGACTGTTGGGGCAAGTGCTGTTAGCGAGTAGCACCTATGAAGGCACACGAGGGGTGGGTGGCCAGCACCACGCCCAGCCACCTTTGCCTCCCCGGCAGTGATGTTTTTACACACCCCGCCAGGAACTCATTCGAGGCTGAGTCAACCTAGCGGAGGCCCATGACCGGTTCAGATAATCGTCACTGGTGTTGGCCGTGAGCGGGAGTCGAACCCGGGTTGCCAGGTTCGTAGCGCCACGCGCTGACCACTCTACGTCCGCTCCCCATACACCACTCACGCGCGCGCGAGTCCCACACAGTTCAAAAGGTGAAGATAGGAGGATCTGGTTTCCATTGTGAGCCTCTTTTATTTTGTCGACATCGCGGTAACGTCGCTCCGCGGCATTGTGCGCTGATTGCTGTTGGTGTGTTCGATGTCACTGATCGCTCTCCGGGCATGCACGTGAGATGAACACGCAGGTGAGCTACCACGGAGTGGAGCCGGCTTTACATGCAGCACCAACGTAGACCTTGAACGGCAAGTGCAGGCATGATCAGAAATGGGTTTTAGTTCCATCGGCTTCGTTAAAGGCATATTGAACTTCTTACAATGTATTACTGACGGTGGCTTACCGCGTTTGCATGCGCAAGAACGATTGACGTTGGCAGCCCAGGCATGAATGCCTACCACTGAAACACACGTAACAATCGTCAACTCTATGCCTGTTAATTCAATACAGTCCGGCAATTCATTCGTGTGTGTGTGTGAATTAGGCTCTGCTAGGACACCTCAGTCTGCGGTAAGTTACCCAAACAGTCCTCGCTCATCAAGGTTGTTGAATGGCCGTCTGGATATATTTGTTTTTAGAGGAGAGTACCAAAGACTTCATCATCACCACCATCACCACCATCAGCCATGATTATGCCACTGCTGGATGAACGCCTGCCCAAGCGCGCACCCACCATCCCTCGCCTTCCACCTGCACAGTGGAGCGGATTTGTCAAAGCCACCACCACCTCCTCCTCCACCTCCTCCACATCCTCCTCCTCCACCTCATCCTCCACCTTCTTCACCTCCTTCTCCCCCACCTCCTCCTCCCCCACCTCCTCCACCTCCTCCTCTTCCACCACCTCCTCTTCCTCCCAGCTGTGGGCGACCTCCATCAAAATAATTATCAAATAGAGCAAGTCAAGATCTATAAGTATCTTGGGGTCATTTTTGATGCAAAACTGATTTTTCAAGATCATTTTGATTATATTGGTAAAAAGACAAAATTCAAAATTGGTTTTCTGTATCGACACAAGCATTGCTTCCCCCCTATGTTCCGTTTGGAATTGATAAAGCTATCATACTTCCTCTACTTGATTATTGCGACATCGTGTATAAATAAGGCCCCAGTACTGTACTGAAGAAGCTTGACCCAATTTATCACTCGGCTTTAAGATTTGCATTGAACTGCCCATATAGGACCCACCACTGCGATCTCTACATTGGGTCAAACTTAACATCTCATCATGATCGACGGCCTGTGCATCAGATCTTATTTATTCACGATGTACTTACAAAAAAATCAGCAGACTACCTGCTGGATCTCTTCACTGTTTCTAAGAACAAATGTGACCTAAGGTCTTCGCTCATTTACCAGCTTCACATTCCTCATTGCCGTACAAATACTGGAGGAAGGTCCTTTGCTGTTGATGCCCCCAGGGTCTGGAATGCTATCGCCAATAAACTGCAACTTGGATCACTACCTGTGAGATCTGCACTCAAAACTGCTCTTGAGCAGCTGTACATCCATAGCTGCCACTGCTATGCAGAGTGGCCTGAAATAAAATGAATCGCTCCGGATGACCGCTGCAAAGTATGATCTTGAGTTTCTATTTTCGTGTGCTGATCTTTAAAGGTGTATTGAAACATGTTTATACTCCTGCTGATACTCCTGCTGTTATGGAGTGACTCATGCTGCGAGCTATGGCTGCAAAGTTTGGTCGTACATGTTATGAATATCGTTTACTGTTAAATTTGAATCACAGTTCCTATGATCACTGTTGTTACATTGTTTGTATAGCTTTATTTTGGTGATTTCGAAAACGTATGGTTAAGCCATGTTTGTTGAAGTGCGGAGTTAGCCTGATAACTTTAATCTAAATTATCTTATGGTTGTTATTGTTCGACTTGCATCCCACTGGGATTTTTGTACACAGCGTTGATATAAAGTGTTTTTTCTGGAATATTTTGCTGGTTTTTCCTGGATGTTTCTGTTGCGCGTCGTCACTTTAAGATGTTTGTTCATGTTTTTGTTTGTTGCGGTTGCACCCGAGTCAAGAGCCGCATGGCTCACAGGGCTACACCTCATACATGAAACTGAAATCTCGGACTCGAGTCGCGTACCGTGACCGCCGCCAGTTGAGTCGGCGGCGATGCCGGCAAGACTCAGAGCCACCGCGACGATGTTAGCTCCTCGGCCCGGAGACGTAGCTGGTGTTTTGTAACAGGAGCAGGCGGGCGGGTATTGGAGGAGGTGACGGGTGGGTGGTGTTCGGTGCTGCGACATCTCCCCCCCCACCCCCCCCCATCAGATCTCTCGTTTCACGGTGACTCACAGTGCACGAGAGCCATGAGCGGTGCTGCGAGGTGGCACTGGGGGGGGGGGGGGTCTCCCAGTGCGGAAGGAAATCCAAGTAGTGGCTCAACAATACAACAACAAAAAACGCTCCCCGGTCGAGAGCTGCAGGCAGGACCGTGGGATTGAGGGCTACCGTCAATCCACTGCTGTGCACGAAGGCCTCCCGTGATCATCCACCACCATCGCTCACGATCCCGCGATGTCCCAATCCACCCAGCAGCTGATGTCATCGCTCCATCTCCCCGGTGGACGTCCTCTGTCTCTCTCTCTCTCTCTGACGTGTTCCATTCCTTGGCTGCCGCTCCCTTCTTGTTATTCACCGTCAGCCACCGTCCCTCCTAGCGACGCGTCCTGTCCCGAGTCAACTTTTACTTTTCTGATCAGTTGGGAGGTCATTAGCGCGAGCGTGTTCTCTAACCCACGCATGTCATTCCATGCGTCTTATCTCACCTACAGTTGTTGTGTTACTCAGTGCACAATGCGGTATTAGCTTGTTTGTCGTTTACTGGTGAAAGGGTTAACATCGTTACATACATGCTAACATCAAATAATAAAAACAACTACTATGTCACAAATAACTTGATCAAATCGTATCGAGTGTTTTTATTGTACAGGTTTTTATACTAAAACTAAAATAAACTTTTTTATTTTACCAGGTAAGACCCATTGAGCTGTGTAGCTCTTTTTCAGAAGCCACCTGGCCACAAATGACAGATCTATACAAGTGGCTTATCACGTGGAAATGTATAACAGCCAAATACTCTGAACACAGGGAGAGAGAGAGACGCAAACTCCAAACTTTGGTGGCAACGTGTCTCCGTATCTGTCTCCCTGTTGTTACGCGTTTTGCAAATTTTAGAGAAGGGCCTTTTTTGGTGGAGGGGGTGAACTGCACTTGATAATGCATATACTCCTCTACTTACGAACACTCAGCTTACGAACTCTCAGAGATACGAACAAATCTGTCCGTATTTAATGTAGATGCCACTGGTTCTTCATGTGGCATGGAAAACCAGTGGCACCTACATCTGCAGAACATGAAAAAGCAGTGGCATCTACAGGAGATTATACACCGTTTAAAGTCACTCCCCGTGTTGATTGTAAATGCTGTACAACATGTTTGGAATTGACAGGAGTAAAGTTGGACTTACGAACAAATCGACTTATGAACTGACCTCTGGAACCTAACTCGTTCGTAAGTAGAGGAGTCCCGGTATGAAGAAGAGAGAGTTTAATCGGCGTGCATTATACCCGTAAATTACGACTCAGTACGTCCGTCCAATGTGGCCGCATGAGTGCCACACCCACGTGCCATTTGTTCTTTTATACGAGACCGAACGTGCATTTGAAGGCAAAGGGTTGAGTTTATTTGCACGAAGCAATTACATAATGAACGAAAAAAAAACAATTTGGAATGTTTTTGCAATCAGCTAAGCCGAAAATGTATTATATTTATAGCTATTTTTGATATTCAATTTCCATTAGAAACTAAATTTGTACATTTAATGCACCAGCTAACAAGGCAGATGACTAATTAATTATGCATGCTGACTTGTAAACTATTAATTGCGTGATTGCTTCTGCCGGTTGCATCTGCTTTTTGAAAAATGTTGCGGGATTCTTTTTTGTTTAAATCTCGTGTGGAAAGCAATCCGTCTTTGTCTGTGCGCATCTAATTTTCATTTTAACCATTAGGCAAGTAACTTGTCACTTTAAACAAGTATCACTAAACAGATTTGACAGTGCTATTTGCATAAGCTACACCTCATAACACGAGACCAGGGACAGGTTTTTTTTCTTCCTTTCGTACAGCAAAGCTGAAACTTCATCGCGATTAATTGTGCAGAGATTACATCAAGCGCCGATTGTGAGCTCTGAAATGTGCCATTTCACCACCAATGTTAACAAGAACAACAACAACAAAAAACAAGGAAAATATGCGATTAAATGTTTTGTTAGATCGCAACGTTTTTCCTCGCGATTGGATTTGAGAACGATGCATTAGCGCAGTGCTTGACACAAAACTGCGAGAATATTTCTGGTGATTGGCACATTATTATTTTGCAGAGAAATGAGGTATCCATGGTGACTGGATCATTACGAGGTGAGGTGCACCGCAGTTCCATCAAGGGCCCAATCAGGCACACAGTGGGCCCCACACTGAAGAGGGGGGGGGTGCTGGAAAGCTGCCACCAAGAATAAATAAACTGGCACGTGATGAAAAAATAAACTGTTATATGCAAAAGGAAACAACAACAACAACAGAGTAATTCTTTTTTCATCAATTTCAGGGTTTGTCAAATTCTCGACAATCTTCGGCATAAAAGTTGTTTTTATTTTACAAACGGTACTGAACACAAGTCCAGCTGTCTATTTGTGGGATATCCAAGTATGAAGGATGGCTGGAATCCACTTAAGGCCCAAATGAAATACGGCAACATTCACAGACTTTGCTTTCTCAGCATGATTTTTTTTCTCCGAGACCTCACATTTGAAGAAAATGTAAAGTGGAGCCCCGAACTCCGCAGCTCCATAGTTCGAGCGAAGTGAATGCATAATGCATCTGCTGTACCGGACTCCAACTGCAGGTAGGGTTTCCGCTAAATGGCGAAACTCAGCGGTGAAAGTGTGTCAGTAGACTACGGTACGCCATGCCAGGACCAGACAGCCGTGTCACCGGGACGATTCCTATTCCACTCTGTTGGCGTGGAGGGAACCAGGCAGTGAACGTCGGCTGCGGGACAAATGGGCTTCCTATCGGCACTTCTACATTTACGTGTTGACCACTGGCCATGCGATATATTTCACATGCATGTATGTTGAACTTCTTTAGCACCGTACGTAGCCAATCGAGCGGGAGCATGACAATAAACTAAACACAAAAAGCAGTTCTAAATCAATGAGAGTGTCAATATAGATGATTTAAAAGTGGCATAGCTCCCGGTGGCTACTTAATATTGGAAGGAAGAGCGTTCCAGACGGCCGCGATGCGATATCGTGGCAGCCCTAAGAGGCTGTCACGAGGAGGATAGCATACGATCGCTGAACGTGCTATTCTTGTGGTCACGCTTGTGAACCCAGATCTCTGGGACCGAAATGTGTTTGCACGGACCGCCTCCCGGAGCACTGTTAAAAATTCACCGTCACAAGAACTTTTATGAGTAGTGCCACAATCTCGTTGCGGTGTGGCCTTGTGCGCTTCCAAAAAAAAAACCCTTCCTGTTTGAGCACCCCACTGAGAATGGAAGTGGCACTGCTGCTTCCACTGCTTCCTTGATTGCTCCGGGCTTAGCGCCACCAAAGGTCGGATCTGTCATTTGGTGCCAATTTAAGCAAAAGACTGCGGTGCATTTTGAGTCGCAATTTGTCACCACTGCCAAGGCTGCGTAGAACATGTTCCCCATGGTGCCCACAGACACTGCCTTCTTGGGATTTAGGCTGCAGATGTGACACGTTGTGACCACCCCATGCCCCCCCCCCCCATCTACTCATCCCTCTGGCCTTGCAGTGGCAGCTCAAAGGTTGGAGGCGATGCCCTCCCCCGGTGAGAACATGAATATCGGTATCGTAATGAGATTTACCGGAGAAAATACATTGCATTCTTTGTTATTATTATTCATGTAGCGGGGGAGGGGATATTTAAAATGCTTAAAATTTCATAACCCCCCCGTCGCCCCCCCCCCCCCCCCCCTTGGGAAATGTCTACATCTGCTACTGCAGCGCTGCTACTCCCGCACCTCCCCTGCACAACTTCAGCCCAGCCTCTCCCTTCACCGGCACTCGTATAAACCTCTTCTGAGAATAAGTCCAAGGTTTATGAAGAAAGCACATTACGTTGACATTAACGAGACGCTAGGGCAGCCCGATCTCACACTCGAGCACGCGGCTGTGCCCAAGATGTTGCATATTGTTCTCTTGTGTTGCCAAACACGGCTCTTGATTTCATTATATAACTGATGTTCTAGACCAGTGGTTCTTAACCTTTACTGCAGCCTTGCACCCCTATTGGTCCTCAAGAAAATGTATAATGTTAATAAACACGGAGGTTTGATCAAACAAAGTGGCTTGTACTTACGTGGCCGCGTTTAATTTGTGCGTTCGATGATTTACCTCCTAAAAAAGTCAGGCCACGTCTCGCACCGCCGGAAAGGGCATCTCGCGCCCCCAAGCTGTGCCTGCACCCCCAGGGGTTCAGAAGTGCAAAATTAATTTTTCAAATTTTTTTTTTATCCTGCATCTAATTATAATTACGTCACAACCCTTGCTCAATCCGCTGCTAGATGAAGGCCTCCCACGTGCTGCGTCGAGGCAGCACCGTCCCCAGCCACTGACCTCAGGGATCACAAACTCCGGTTGCCAGATCGACAGAGCGGTGAGAGCGGTGAGCCGACTGCTGCGAAATTGCTCTGCCCCCCCCCCCCCGTGCAGTTCACGCGTGCTGCTGATTAGTGAACTACAGTAATCGATTAGTGAACTACAATCGTCGATTAGTGAACTACAGTCATCGATTAGTGAACTACAGTCGTCGATTAGTGAACTACAGTCTATCATCGATTATCCGGCGACTTCGGAGGGTTGGAGGGGGGGAGGTTGGATTTTCAAAAACGCGAGATAATCATTAAATCATTATTTTAAATATCTTATTTTTGCACATTCTTGCATAACATGCATTAAGGTGTTGTGTGTATATGTCTTTTGTGTTTTAAATGTGTTTCACTGCGTGAAATCGGCATAAATTAACATACAAATAGACGTACATCCGACTTGTAAAAAGTTCCCGTATTTACTCTGCGGTACTTACCACTCCAATGTCGAAGACTCTGCATGGGGCGATGCACGCAGGGCACCACCACCTCGACTACTCCGCTCTTGTTTCAACACAACCACGGTGGGTGATGACGATCGCCAGACCTGGCCACAGCCTTTGGAGCGGTTTCGCCGGATAATGTTGGAAGCAGCCGGATAATGTAATCCATGATGATCAGCAGGATTCATATTCGGGACGGAACGATTCACTAACGGAGATCAAAAGTGTTGTCGTGATTCGGGTTTGCGGTTTGACTCTAACAATCCATTCCTTCGCTTTTACTTTGCGGCGAACATCAGCATCTCTTGTGGCTGCATGTCTTACCGCATACACATTAAAAACAACAACAACAACATCGATGTTTTATACTCGCAATTCGATGCTTGTATCTGGATCATGGTGTCGGTCAAACGTCCCAATATCGGGCCACAGAGATTAAGGAAACGTTGGTGCCGGTTCTGGCCACATTCCAGCTTGTGTGCGGTTTCCCAAGCCTCGTGTCATCGTCGTCGTCATCGCGGTCCATGGGCAAAAAGGCCCCCTCAGTGGCCCCTGTAACATTTCGTCACTTAAATTTCGACTTAAAGCTTTCGTGACTGCAGGGATTCATATTCTTGGTTCTTTCGGTAAAATCACGTAGAAGGGAAATAATAAAATAATTAACATAATTAAACAATACAATTATCACGACGTTTCGATTGCAACACAAGCAATCATCATCAGGTGTGAAAACCACAGCAAAAAAATAAAAAAAAAGTGTCGCGAAATGTGGTGATAATGTTTTTGTTTTACTTTTCTTCTTTTATTATTTCTCTTCTACGTGACTTTACCGAAAGAACCAATAATATTTCGTCACTTGTTGCCACTTTCCTCTCTGTCTTCTCGTGCCAATGTGCTCAAAGTCGTGGCCGCATCTTTCGTGGTGTCCTCGTCAAGCCATGCGCTGCTCGGTCTTCCTCTCTTTATTTGTGATCGTGATTATTTTCAATAATCGATAATAATCGGTAAATCAATCGATTGCTGCACCCCAGATGCAACGTCGGCTCAAAGATTACTGCTGATGATCATCTGAATCTTGCAGATTATCCTGTGCCTTGCAGTCGCAGCTGCTTCTAAGAGATGATGCACGATTTGCTTCCTTTAAATGTTTGAATGATGTTGTTTAACCACAATGGAGGGGGTTTTTTGGGTTTAAAATGTTTCGTGAAACCCGCCACCACCCGACACGGCCAATTAGTAAGGTTTGTGTCTCGTCAACAAAACGTGCCAATTCGTGACTAGTTCAGCACACCGGTTGTGTGTTGGAGAGTAAACCCACACGCGTTTACAATTCGAGTACCCTGGCGTTTCGCCGCTAATTACAACAACAACCAGCTTCATCAGAGTTGTTGTTGTTTTTAACAGCAACAAATTGACCGAGTCGAAAGTGTGTGAAGCATTCTCTTGGTCAGCGCCAACCCCCCCCCATCGCCTCCCCGGAGTAACACAGCAGCAGCAGCAGCGCGGTGCGAGAATTCACAGTTTGCCACGAGGACGACTTATGCCGCCAACGCGACGAACGTGTCCGTGTTTATTTCGGAAGCTCGCGACGTTCACCGTTTCCATTTCTGCCCAATTCGTTTGTTTTGTCACGGCTAATCACGGCGACCCCACGTGGTCTGCGCACACAGAGTGGCGATAATGAGCGCCGCGTGAGAGTCAACGCCGTGCCACTGCTGCTGCTGATGCCTCTGCTGCTGCATGTGCTGCTGCTGCTGCTGATGCCTCTGCTGCTGCATGTGCTGCTGCTGATGATGCCTCTGCTGCTGCATGTGCTGCTGCTGCTGCTGCTGATGCCTCTGCTGCTGCATGTGCTGCTGCTGCTGATGCCTCTGCTGCTGCATGTGCTGCTGCTGCTGATGCCTCTGCTGCCTGTGCCTCTGCTGCCTGTGCCTCTGCTGCCTGTGCTGCTGCTGCCTGTGCTGCTGATGCCTCTGCTGCTGTATGTGCTGCTGCTGCTTCTGCTGCCTGTGCTGCTGATGCTTGTGCTGCTGATGCCTCTGTTGCATGTTCTGCTGCTGCTGATGTGGCTGCCCGTGCTCCGAGGGAGCCCTATAATCGGGGTGGTTTGGAGCCTGGCAAAACAAAAAAAAACGTGGATTTTATTGCGTGTAGGCCCCGTTATCATAAAAATGGGCGGATGGAAACACAAAAAAGTGCAAAAATACTTTGAGTAAGATTTTATCGCCACTTTTTGTAAGTTTAGGTTTTTGCAAATTATCGTTAGAACCCATTGTAGTTTTGTTTACCAGTTGAATGGCATTATTTATTTATCCAGCAAAGCTGTTGATATCTGTAAAATGAATACCAACGAGATTAAAACCATGCGTGTTTGAACAAGGTTAAGAGACATGGTGTAGATTGCAGCCCTTTAATTGTTCATCCATTGCCAAGGATACATTACGTGCATTTTATTTCGTAGTATTTCTGCAGTATTTTTGTAGTATTGCTGTAGAATATTCGTAGTATTTCTGCAGTATTTTTGTAGTATTGCTATAGAATCTTTGCAGTATTTCTGCTCTGCGTCTCTCTACTCCCCTCCACGCACTCTCCTACCTCTCTCCTCTCATCTCACTCTACTCCCCTCCACGCTCTCTCCTACTTCTCCACTTTCATTCCCCTCCCCTCCACGCACTCTCCACTCCAGCAACGCACGCTTCTTGGCAGTGCCTCCAAGTCAACCTTCACTCAGCGAGACGAGACTCATTCCCCTCTGCTCCGCACTCCTTTTTCCCAACCAGCTGTGCCCTCGACTCGATATTTGTCTTTTTTTACTCGGCCAATGATTGACTGCCTCCCTCTATAAAATAAATTGTGTTCACTGTGCATGTACAGTGGCTTCAGATGCAAGTCGCATTAATTTGTTGGCTATATAAATTCAAATAGCATTCTTGTATTTATTTATTTTTTGCATCGAGTTTTATGGAATTCATATGGCATAAGTTAAAAATTTTATTTTAATATCCCACGCGTTGCACCAGCATACAGGGCCACATACGTTACCAGTGACAACAGTCAGTCTCTTGTTAATGATTTTTTTTTATAATAAAAAAAAACTCAGCTTCTAAATATGTTGAAAAGGGGCGGAGAATCCGACAGAAAGAGAATACTATTAACTATTAACTAACTATTAGCTAACTATTAACTATTTACATTTTACCAGGTCAGGGCCACCGAGCTATAGAGCAACCAGATGTTGGGTGGCCTCAATGTTGGGTGGCCTCATCATACCCCGACTTTACCGGAGCTACCCCCCTCTCCTCCACGCTTGCATCATCATCACCACCATCATCATCACCATCATCATCACAACCATCATCACCACCATCATCACCACCACCATCACCACCATCATCATCATCACCACCATCATCACCACCATCATCACCATCATCATCACCACCATCATCACCACAATCATCACCACCATCATCATCACCATCATCATCACCACCACCTCCTCCCAGCTACAATCAACCGTGCAGAAGGCCTCGGGGGTGAGGGGGTAGATCTTTGAAAGAGCCCCGGGAAAGACAAACAACACGCACACAAACAACACACACACAAACAACACACACACAAACAACACACACACAAACAACACACGCACAAACAACACACACACGCACAAACACACAGGCAGCATGCAAACGAACTCGAAGTTCAAGACTTACCCGGGGCTGGGACACCTTTACACTTGCTCGAGTTAGGCGTGCGCGCGTGTTTGTGACTGCGAGCGGCCTCAATCGCCACGCGCACCCACAGCAATCAGCTGCCCCGCAATGGGCCAAGCCGGCTGCTGACTTCGCTTCAACGCCGACGACACACACACAATATTCCAGCTCACTCGAGCGTCCCGATTTGTAAGAAAAAAAAACCCGAGTCAATCACGGCGAGACGGAGACGGCTGCTTCCGATTTCGTTCCCTCCACCGCCATCCACAATTTCCCCTTTATTCTTATCTTGTTGTTTTTACATTCGCTTTCTCAAGTGGCTCTTTGAATCGCGTGGGGATAGGGCTCGAATGGAGGCTTTCTCGACCCTACCTGCGCATATCGCCCGCTATGCCAGAGCTTTGCATTTCATTTGGCTGCCACGCGGTTCCTTCCACCACGATTAGCGTCGTACGATCTATGCCCCTTGCCTCCTGCGTCAATTCACGAGGTGGCCGTCGAATCTAAAGTTATGCGATGGTCAAATTGACGGTGCGTTTAATGGCGACACGACGCCGGGTTTTTGTTGACAGCGATTTAAACAGTCGCTCACCGTTTGAGTTGTATTGTGATGATTTACTCATCCAGATTGACAGAACGTTTAGACTAATATGAATATGTATTTTCTGTGCGGACATAATATGCCCGTGTGGCTGAAAATGAGAGTAACATTTTAAATTGGCTATTTAGGGTTTGTAACATACGCAATGTGTGTCGGAGTGATGTCATTTGAAGAAAGTCCATGCACCACAAATGCCCAAGCAGTTTCACGTCAATTAATAATCACAGACACTATGACTGTTGGTATTATTTCAAAGTATATATAATTACATTTGAAATTATACGTACTGTATAATTTATTAATATTCCCGTATTTCTTATAAACACCGCGGTAACTGATTTTAATAACGTGCTATATTTCATCATTCATAGCGAGAAACTTAGGAAGATATCAACATTATTATTATTATTATTTAAAAGCCTCAACAAGCCTCCTGCCAGTGTCAATTCACGCATGGGATATTATTAAATCTCGCAATTCTCTCCTCTGTTAGACACGGAGTCAATCAATTGCATTCACGATTTTCAGTCGGACGCCTGTTCAGAAGACCCGTGAGAAGTTAATTGGCAATCGGTGGGGTGTCGATAAACGGATGACGCTGTGCGACTTGTGGTGAAAAAACAAGAGAGAGAGACGGTGCAAAGAAAAAAATCAGACAAACACTCGATTGGTACGGCCCTTTCAAGCACCACCATCACATCACCTTCATCATCACAACTGGCCCCCCCCCCCCCCCCCATTTACCAAATTATATCATGCAAGGAAAATTGAACACAGACACACACACACGTGCATACGATCGCCACACACACAAAGACAAAGATCGCCCTTATAGCCCCTAACAGACTTCTGGGGCAAGTGCTGTTAGCGAGCACCTGCGAAGGTCGGCACGGCACACGCCGGGGTGGGTGGCCAACACCACTCCCGACCGCCTTTGTCTCCCTAGTGGAGGTGTTTACACACGGGACCAGGTGCGGCTGAGTCGAGGCCCCAGGAGCTGTCACTGGGTGTTGGCCGTGAGCGACAAACTCGGGTCGCCAGGTTCGTAGCGCAGCACGCTAACCGCTGCACCACCGCTCCCCACGACACACACACACGTGTGTATATATAGAGGGCTTCACTGTTCTTGGCGTCTTCGACGTGCCAACCCGTTAAATACGATGAAGAATGCATTAACGAGGACGTGAAGTTCCGTGCTTTGGGGCATTGCGTGCGCTGACACACAAAGACAAAGACCCCCCGTGTAGCCTTAACAGACTGTTAGGGCAGGTTCTGTTAGGTCAGCACCTATGAAGGCCGGCACGGCACACGAGGTGGGTGGCCAGGACCAAGCCCGGCCGCCTTTGTTTCCCCAGCGGCGATGTTTACTACACACCGCACCAGGTACTCATTTGAGGCTGAGTCGACCTAAGGGAGGCCCAAGACCGGTTCAGACAATCGTCACTGGTGGTGTTGGCCGTGAGCGGGAATTGAACTCGGGTCGCCGGGTTTGTAGCGCAGCGTAGCGCTAACCGCTACACCACCGCTCCTCACTGAGACACGCGCACACACACGCGCGCACACAACAACAACAACAACAACAAACGCCATTCGCCACTAAGTGGCGGTGACGTCACCACGACGCTTGTGCCAGGCCATGTGCACCTTGAGGCCACGTGAAGTGTCGAACGCCCGCACGCACACGCGCACACACACGCGCGCGCACACACGACTACACACACACACTACGCACACACGCACGCGCACACGCGCGCACACACGCACGCGGTCAGCCACCGCGCGTGCGACAAGCCCGGACAAGTCGCCTTGGCCCCCCACTCGGGCGCGCTCTGGCAGGTGGAGGGCGGCGTGAGTCGTGTGAGCGCAGTGGCGGAGCGGCGTGCGCGGCGGGGTTTGGTGAACAGAGAGACGCGTGGGGGTGGGTTGGGGGGGGGGTGCGGGGCGCGTGTGGGTGAGAAGAATGCCCCGCGTGAAATCGCAGCCTCAAAAGCCGCTTTCGCAAAGCAAAGCCCCCGCTGCCTCAAGCACCTTTATTTATATTACTTTTGAGAGGGGGGGGGGGAGCGTGGGGTGGCGGTTCTTTAACATGAATCCGAATGTTTGCACAGGTATTTTTAAGTCCTTGCAAAAGCCCTGTTGGGAGAGGCGGATGGGGGTGGTGGTGATTGCTCGTGCCGAGTGAATGGGTCGAGCAGCTTGAGGTCACTGATGGCCACTCACGGTGCGTCACAGCGTCCACACACACAGAGAGAGACGGCTACAGCTGGAGGCGCCACGTCACAAAGCAAACAGGGGCCACGGCCGTGCATTGGCCGTGGCACAAACACGCGGCTACAGTCAATGGCCACCGCAGCTGAGGTCGTTAAGATTAGTAGCCCAAGCGTAGCGGCTACCCCCCACCCCACCCCCTGAGCAGGCATTCATCATGAGCCAGGATCAATCGACTGCTGAATGACGGCCTCACCAAAATCCGCTGTCGCTTCAGCTCCTCTCTCACGATGCAGCGACGTTGGTCATCCACTCAGCGCCTGCACACGAGATGGCTTTGTCGCTCCATCTCCGCCGTTGACGTCCATCAGGGAGGGGACACAGTTCACCGCGCAGGTTATTTCACGGCCGTATTAAGATGTTAATCGCTTTTTATCGTGGGATAAGGCCACCTACGTGTGATCGAGTTTTTCCCGTGTAGCCCCCAAGCTCGGGCACACTCGTCCACGAGATAGCAGGGATCTCTGAGTCTGTGGACATTTTTTAAATGCGTCTTAAAACCTAGTAAATGGATTATAATATAAGTATTTTAAGCTGAAAATCTGCTGCTGCTACTGCGTCCTGTACAGCGCTTTGAGATCATTGATGAAAAGCCGCTATATAAATGTAATTATGATGAACCGGCTTAATTTATTTTCCACCACCCAACATAGCCAGACACATGAATTTGCTGCGAGCTTGACCTCATCGGCGAGCTGAACTAACATATGCTCGACGCACGTGACAATTTGGTTTATTTGCACGCGTCAGCTGGTGGAAGGTCTTACAAAAAAACTTTGTCCAGATCGTTCCGTGATACGGTATGGGGTGCGTTCATGGACAGCTTCTATTCGAAGTAGATTAATCAACTAGACGAAGGGGATCGTAGTGATGGTCGATCAATAATAACAATAATATCAACAATGACATCGCAGTAATTAGTATGTTACATTGAATTTCGATTTAAAGCTTTCGTGACTGCAGGGATTCATCTTATTGGTTCTTTCGGTAAAGTCACGTAGAAGGAAATAAAAAAATAATAAAAAAATAAAACATAATAAAATAATATAATATACTATAATATGTTTTATTTTTATTCTTTTATGTTACATTGCTCGTGGAAGAACACGTTATAAGATAATCGTACGAGTTATTTACGAGCATTAAGGGGCCCTTTGTTGGAAACAAAACTTTACCTCGGCGGTATGAACGAGAACGCTGCCCCCGAAACATTCTGGGCATTCTTTGAGCGCGCAGTGAGAGATGCCCCAGGAGTCGAACTCTGCATTTACAGCTCCCTTGAGTCAACAGTGACCAGAACACCAATCCACGACCCACACGCGCAGCACCGAGCTCATTTGCACAGCGGAGGCCCCAACATCTCAAGACAAAGTGCAGAGAGCTAATCTGGGTCACGTAAACAATCATGGGTCTCGCAAAGTCTTTCGACTATACAAGACTTGCGCAATGATATATTCTTTATCGCGGGGAAGGGAATGTGTGCTTCCCTGTGATGTGCCTTTCATTACAAAAATATATGCAGCCCCTTGGGCAATTCACTGCTGGATGGAGGTCTATGCGCACCACGTCGGTCATGGGTTTTTTTTTACCATACTTCACCACGCCGGTCATGGGGTTTTTTTGACCATACTTCA